>NW_019014683.1:2629651-2652589 GCF_000150535.2 Carica papaya | reverse complement strand
CTCATAGTCTGGAATCATAAATCTCTAACTCTACAAAAAGGAAAAACTAAGCCCTCAAAGCCATTTTGTTACTTTTGTTCCAGATGAACCACATGGTAGCAAAAAGATAGGGGAGGAGTTTTTTTTTTGTGCTTATTATTGTGGATGCCACGCCACAGCCAGATCTCATTTACCAGAAAACCAACCATAATCCAGCTCAAGCCAAGGAACTCAAAAGCTGTGCACCATAAGCAGAAGGAAAAAGTCCGGACATCTCAAATGCAAAAGGATTGTTGATAGTGGAAGCCAACTATTCATTTTTTCTTGTAATGATTTACTTACTATTTGGTTTTGTATATCAATGTTGATTAGATCTATGATTTTCATGGAGATTTGATTGTATCAGCTCAAAGTTTTCCTGAAATTGTTTCTTCCTATTTGCATATTCCATGGTTAGTATGTCAATTCAATTTTTACTGATATTTTTCACAATCAAAGTTTTCCTGAAAATGTTTCTTGCTGTTATCTCTAGTAGCAGATTTCTGCTGCACATATTTAGATGAGTTGCTTACAAGATGTTCTAGAGTGTTGGCGCTGTGTTTAGACTTACCCTGTCCGAATTTGTGTTCAAAATGCAGATTCACTATGAGACTACTGGTCCAGAAATTTGGGAAGACGCAAATGGTAAGGTGGATATTTTTGTTGCCGGCATTGGAACTGGTGGAACCATTTCTGGAGTTGGTCAGTACCTTAAAGAGAAAAATCCTAAAATAAAGGTAGTTATTATGCAATATGAAGCATCTATTCCTTATTCAAGCTGTTACAGTTGCAGTCTCTCATCATTTTCATTTTTCTTTCTTATGTATCAGGTTATTGGTGTAGAACCTACAGAAAGCAACATTCTTTCTGGTGGAAAACCTGGTGAGACAACTTTTTCTTCCTGAAGTAATTTAATATTACTCTTCAAGTCTTGTATTAACTTTTCGTAATTTTTTGTATTTCATTATTTATATAAAAAAAAATGCAGGTCCTCACAAGATTCAGGGCATTGGAGCTGGTTTTGTACCAGAGAATTTGAACGAGGACATTGTTGATGAAGTCATAGAGGTATGGGTATACTTCTCCCTCATCCTTTTTCTTGTCTATGATCTTCTGTTACTAGGGACTAGTCAGCATTCCTTAGCGAATTTGTAGAGGAATTAGCACTCATAGAACCCCGTTTAGCAGTACAAATTTTGGTTGATGAATTTATTAATAACACTTGTGTAGTTGGTTAGTGAAGTTTTTGGTTTAATTTAGACCTCTTACATGCATTACACGATATTTAAGTACTGGTTCTCGTAGCATATAAGTTTTTAAGAGGAAAGACATCACTTAAACCTAGTTTTGCCTAAGCAGGAATGGTCCTGACCTTCCCTTTTTTCATGAAGCACGCACTCTGTAGTTTTGTCTAAGGTCCTAAACTTCCCTTTTTGCATGAAGAGGGCACTCCCATATCACAAAGTTGACTTTTATTTTGGTTAATTAAGATTTGAGTCTATGGAAAAGAAAGGTTTTATTACTGCATTCATTTTCTATTCCTTTTTCCTTTCCATTTTTTTGGCAGTTGGTGGTCCTGGGGTTTTTCTAATCTTACCATGGTATGTCCTATTAAAATTGTTCATTGTATCTCTTGTTTCACATTTTTTAGGTTATCGATAGCCTACAGCCCATGTATGCTTAAATTCTTGAAAAAGTCATGCTGACCTCTTTGTAATGATTATGAACTAGATTCTGATGGATAATTAAATGTTTGTTTGTGAGTTTACTTGTTTTGGCAATCACAATAATGATAGGTGTATTTGGTGTTTGTTTGAAACAGCTAAACTGAAACAAATTGGGCTCTTGGTATTGTTTGTCAATGCCATGATTTGGTTTCCGTTATTGTATATGATTGTCCATGCTATTCTATTTTCCTAAACATACCTCATAAATTGATCCCTATTTTTTCTCCGGCACTAACTTAAACATCTTTAATCTAAAATTGAAGGATCAATTATCATTATTTGTTTAATACGTCGCTGCCTATTTGCTTAAATTCCTTCTTGCAACTGTTACCCTGTGTTGCTTTTTTTTTTCACATGTATTAATTTTCACTTGTTAACTTTTTTCCAGATATCCAGTGATGAAGCTGTTGAAACTGCAAAGCAATTAGCTCTCCAGGAAGGCTTGTTGGTCAGTGATCTTTATTTAGCTTTAACATGCATTTTGAAGGTTGGATTGAAATCAGAAGTGGAATTGAAAGAAATGCTTTCCTTTGAAGGCGATGCATAAACACAACTCTTCGGATAGGGTCACTAAAAATATTAGTTGTAAGAGAGAAAGGGAAATTCAAGTATATCTCCTTTCTTAATCAACCACCATCTTTTTGGTTTACCAAAGAACCTACAAATATATTCTGTCACACTTTTGTTCGCTTATTTACTTTCGTATAAAAAAAAAAAAAAAAAAAGAACCAAGTTTTCTTTATTTGAAGAAACACTAATTGCTGTAGTCTACAAAAGGGTAGAACTATTTAGCTCTTCTTCTTATATGATGTTCGTATGACACACTTTCAGGTTGGCATATCTTCCGGAGCGGCAGCTGCTGCTGCAATGAAGGTTGGAAAGAGACCCGAGAATGCTGGGAAGCTTATTGCAGTAAGTGCTTTTCTTATTACAGAACAATATATTTGCTGTATTTTAAGTTTTCCTGTGCTTGAATTTAGGGCATATTACAAGATGCTAAGATAGGTTCATAAGTGAAAAAGTGGGATTTAGTGAATTATAGTTTCGTCCATTTTAAGCATATTAGAAGAACAACAACGGATCAGGGTGGAGGAGGTTGGCTTTATCACTAAAATTGCCTCAACTGAATCAAAACCAATTCAGGTTGAACTTGACTGGTTCTAACTGTCCTACTGTCAAATGCTTTTTTTTTTCCATCTTTTCTTGGGGGTGGGAAACAGAATATGGTGGGGTGGAGCAGGGTAGTGGGAGCGCATTTATCTGAGGGTGTGGCCTACTTGGTTGATGCTCTGAGCTTGACACTTTTCTCTTGTGTCTGCACCGGTGAAGATTGGACTGTTTTTAACTTTTGATTATAGTAGATTCATCCTGATCTGATTGTATATAGCAAGAAATATGGCAGTTGTGACCATATGCATTCAGATCAGCTGCTTCAACCGTGGTTGGTTGTTGACACTGGTCAAAGCAGAAATACCTTGTGAGGTGCTGGCATTTTGGCTGGTTGGGATGGGTAATAGTAAGTGTGGCTGTCATGTTTGGTGTGTTCCATCAGCTTGTTTATTGAAAAGGGAAGCCATTTTAGATTATGTTTCCATGGATTCCTTTATTAGAAAATTCCACTGAGTTCTCCCACCTAGTTCCTAAAGTTGGATAAATGAGTACTCAGTATGGCATTTTCATTGATGGCACTCTGGATGACCAATAAAATCCATGGAGTAAATTTTTTATCAATATATTAATAAAAATATTTACAAGATCAATCTGTACCGTTGTACAAGACAATTTCTCGGTACAATTAAGTTTTTCCTTGAAATTTTTTCAAATTTGTTTTGCTCTCCATTATAAGCTGCCCTATTCATTCTGTATAATCAAGAATACTCCTTTGGCAATAATTGTTAGCGGAAAATCGGGAAAACTAATTTGAGAATTTTGAATGCTTTTTAGGTTGTTTTTCCTAGCTTTGGAGAACGGTATCTCTCATCTGTTCTTTTCCAGTCAATTCGAGAAGAATGCGAAAAAATGCAGCCTGAGCTTTGATGATTTTCTTTAAATAAATTGTTTGTTAACTAAGAAGCATGTCTTTTTTGTTTCCCGACGTGCATTTGAAGAACATTTTCTTCATCATTTGCTGGGCATAATAAGATTTGCTGCTCCACAGTTCCTCGTGCACTAGAAACCACTTATTTGAAGATGAAGTTCTGTAGTAATCTCAATTTATGTTTTCCTCTGGATGTGCTGACATCTCCTGTTTAGATATATGCATAAAGATCCATCAGTCTAGCACAGACTGAATCACATGGAAGTCCTTGCTGAATTCTGGAACGCATATTTTATTATGATTTTCAAATCCACCGTTCTGCTTGTATCCTTTTTTTGATAAAAAAGAAAAAAGAATGCTCGTCCTATCATATTTGACCTTGCCTTTTCTTTTCAAAGTAAAATTTTAAAAGTAAATTATAGTTTTGCTACATTTTATTTGGTTCTCGTCAAAATAAACTTGACTTTTTATACGTAAATGTAACTAATGTATGCCCTTCCCAAAAGGATTTATCCATAATATTCATAAACAGTTGGTTTTGCAATAGTCAAATAAGACTTTGCTGATATTATTGTTACAAACTTAAATTTGAGTACTCAAAATTTGATCTTCTATTAGGTTATATACACATACTTTTATAAATAAATTAGGTTAGACTAATTATTTTGAATATTCCTTCACAATAATTATGCTGTTAATTTCAGTCAAGAAAATACCAATTCAAATTCGAGACGATGTTATTGCATGGATGAGGATTATAAACTCTCCTGGTTTCATTCGTATTAGGTAAATATTTAATTGCTTCCAACTTTTATAATCTTATTTGATAACGCGATAATAACATGTTCATTATTTTAAAGTTTCACTAAACAAAATGAATCACAGTGTCGGGTTTAATATAATGTTAAAATATATACCAGCTCAACAGGAATTTTTTTTTTTTTTTCCTCAAGAGTATTTTAATTTAAATTTATATCACATTTCTTGACATTTGAATCCGACCTAACCAAAGATCAATCGCTACAGTATGTGTAACAGAGTTAATCTATTAATTATTTAGTATGATACTTAATTTATGTATTTAAGAGTTACCAATACCATCTCGAAAGATATGTATTTTGAATTTGAACACGTGAATGATTTAAATATTTATTTATTTAAAAGAATTATAAAAAATATTTTATTCGTCCATATTAAGCTTTTGATAAAGAGGTCAAACTATGTTGTCATGTTCAAAAAATCCGAGCACTACACATTCAAACTATTGGAGGAGTAATACAAGAGCAACAAAAGCTGTTTGAACAAATAGTAAAAATGAAGTCTAATAGAAATTGTACTGCTTTGATGCCAAATGAGTGATATATACACACACACACACACACACACATATATATATATCTTCATAAAAAGGTGAATTTACAAATACACCCATCTAACCTAAATCTAATTATAAGAATGTCTAATTATTACATTATAATTAGAAAAGTAGAGGTTAAAAATTTGACCTCTATTTTAATGTAAAAATAATATATTAAAAAGACGATGAAAGGAATCTCACTCACATTATTCATTGTCATGGAAATAAAATAAATTTTCTGTAATAAAATAATAGAAAATTTTATAATTATGGTTAAATTAATAACATATATTTGTAAATTATTCTAATATATATATATATATATAGATAGATATGGTGGGTGGTGTCTGGTATACCTTCGTGGGAAAGGAAAGGAGAGGAGAGGAGAGGAGAGGAGCACATGCACTGCCTAGTTAAAGAGAAAGTCAATGAGGTGCCCCTACGCTAATAGGACTGCCTTGGAAAACAATTTAATTAATTTAATCTTTATTAATTAATAGAATTAATTAACCTTAAACTCAAATTAATTAAAACTCCAAAGCAAATTATTTGCTTTGCTTTTTGAGCGTGTGATGAAAAAGGAACCAGTCACTTTATATACTTAGTTAATTTATTGTGGATTCCAAGCATGCCAAGCATAAACAGTAATAATATATATATATATATATATATATGCACTGATTGATTGAATATTACGAGAGGAGAAGTAATTAAAAGTAATTAGAAAAGAACAGAACAAGTGAGATATTCATGGAATCTCTTATATACCTCCACATATATATATATATATGTGTGTGTGTGTATGTGCCCATCTGATTTGAGACGACTCCCTTCTCAAACTTCACGTACAAATTGATTTGAGACTACTCGCTCCATCTCTCTATATATATACACACACCCACACACTCCAACATATTCATTAAGCTCTAATTTCTCCATTTATATATATACATATACATATACATATATATATATTCATTCACTACTGCTACTGATGCATCAACCAAAGGAACCAGATTACTCTTCTCCTCCCCAATTACCCACCAGGTAAACCTCTATTTCCTTATTTCATTTCAAGATTCTTTTTCCTGGTCATTTATGTATGTGTGTATTGATTTGACGGGATGAAATTTCAGGTGGTGGAGTAGGGAGATGACGGCGGTGGTGACGGGAGCTAACAAAGGGATAGGGTTTGCACTGGTGAGGAGGCTGGCGGAGATGGGATTAACGGTGATTTTAACCGCCAGAGACGACGGAAGAGGCAGGAAAGCCCTTGAATCTTTGAAGCAGGAAGGGTTTCATCATCGTCTCCATTTTTACTGCCTTGACGTATCTAATCCTACTTCCATCAATGCCTTTGTCTCTTGGTTCACCGCAAATTTTGCAGCGTTAGATATTCTTGTAAGTATATATTATATATATACACACGTATACTATACATGTATGAACATGATCATATACACATTATGTTCTATAATTGCTTGCTATTTTGAAGGTAGGCAATACTAGTTTATGCACATCTTGTTTTGGATGCATTGTATTCTATAGGGGATGCTTTATACACACACACACACACATATATATATATATATATTATAGGAAGCAAAATAGAGGCACCTTTTAATCTTATCAAAAGATTGAATATAAGCTATACAACTTTCATTTCTCTGCAACTGTGTTGGGTTGGTTATATACAATTATATACAAACAACTGTAGCATAATTGATAGATACCCATTCTTTTCTCAATATATATACATATATATATATATATATATGTAAACCCGTCCTTTCATGTGTTATGGTTTGAGATAATAATAATGTACGATAAAGTTCACATTCAAATATAAATGTATATACTTACCAAAAAGGATGTATTAATAAATTCTTCAGAAAATTAGTTAATTAAATATAATTACTACATAAACAAATTTGATTAATACAGTGATTAGTTACTAATTAATATCATACTGCAGATAAACAACGCTGCCGTTTCATTCAACGACATAGAGGAAAACACAGTAGATCACGCAGAGACAGTGATGAAGATCAACTTCTATGGCGCCAAGCTCCTCACCCAAGCTCTCTTACCTTTCTTTCGTCGTTCTCCTTCCGTCAGCCGCATTCTCAACATCACCTCCAGACTCGGCTCTATAAATGTCAAATCAATCCATCAATTTCCCTTTAATTATCCATCACATACAAATCGGATTAAAAGTTCTGACCATTTATGATCTAACTTGCAGAAAGTGAGAAACCCTAGAATCAAGCAAGTCCTGAGAGACGAGAATTTGAAGGAGGAGCACATCGACGGAATAGTCCAATTATTCCTGGAAAACGTCAAGGATGGGACATGGAGGAGCCAAGGGTGGCCGGAGATTTGGACGGAATACGCGGTGTCGAAGCTGGCGCTGAACGCGTACACGTGGGTTTTGGCGAAGAGGGAGGAGGGAAGGAGATTGAGTGTGAATTGCTTTTGCCCTGGATTTACTCAGACGGCAATGACCGGCGGCAGAGGGACTCATTCCGCGCAGGACGCCGCCGAAGTCGCCGCCAGCCTCGTCCTGCTTCCTCCCGAGAAGTTGCCAAGTGGGAAATTTTATATGGGTTTTGGACCTTTTAATAATATTAATTGTACTTATTCCAAGTTATAGATATATTAATTATATATCTACTGTCAGACATGATATTGTCCACGTAATGATAGTAATTCTAGAATTAATATTTTTAAAAAATTAATTAAAAAAAATTAGTATAATTAATTATTTATATTTTAATACGTTATCTCCTAACTAATTTATATACGAAACACGAAAATTTGATCAATTTTCTTTCATTTTTTCATAGTTTTAAATCTAACACACTACTGCATATATTAATCTACCAAACTTAATTTATACGTGACACGAAAACTTTGTCATTTTCTTTTACTTTCACATAACCCTAAATTTCTCACCTTCCACATTGCTCCCATGTCGTGTTTATATATTAGAGAGCAAGAGCAAGTTTGTAATGTATTGAGGACGACGATGGAGAGAATAAGGGTAGAGACGGGCACGATTTAGGTCGAGACAAATTTGTTTGTTTATTTTTGTACTTATCGTACTTAATTATATTCTTTATGTACATGGGCACGATTTAGGTCGAAACAAATTTGTTTGTTTATTTTTATACTCATCGTACTTAATTATATTCTTTATGTGCATCGCGTAAAAAAAAATTATACATTCATTAAGGCTCTACAAGCATGTGTTATTATCCATCACACACCTCGCTATAATTTTTAATTAATTATGTAAAAATATAATTTTAAAAAATAGTGAATGATAAAAAAAAATAATTTTACTTAATTAGCAAAAATAAATGTAATTTACATTTTTATTTTATATTTAAATAATTTTTAATATTAATATGATAAAATCTTTTTATATATAATATATTTACAATATTGTATTTATAGAGATATCAGTTGACAATAATTGATATATATACAAACATAAATACTATGTAGCAATGATTAAAAAAGTATTACGTAATAGAATTAATAATAAATTAATCAATTAAGTCGACAATTATTTGGAATAGAATTGAGAGAATATAATATATTTAAATATAAAACGAAATAAAACAGTATGTAAATTATTTATATATATATATATTTTAACGTAAAAAACTATATAAAAAATTAATCACAAATTAATATATAGTATAAATTATTAATATAAATAAGATAAGTTATTTAATTTTTTTTCACGTTGAATGTCTTATTAATTTATAGTTTTGATTTTAAAACCCAATTGCACGAGACCCATGTTAAAACGCACCGTTTAGCTCCTCTCGTGTCTGAGCTGGTCAAATCTTCCAGCCCGCACTCAATAGGACCGACTACGTAATCGTCGGGCTGAAAAAAAATTTACGGTAAGCAAATACTGGTTTGCCGTTTGTAGGGTTTTTAGGGTTTTGGGCTCAGTGTCTTCCTCGAATTGTCAACAATATTCAGGTTCTTCTTTACCCTTTTATTTGCTAATCATTATCTTCATCTTTTTCGATTATTGTATTTAATTTGATTTATTTCTCCTCTGTGTGGTTGCTGGATAAATGTAGAAAGAGCAAGGGACTCGCAAGTTTGATTAGATCCAAAAAGTTTGCCTTTTTTTTTTTTGGTTTTCTAATCTGATTATTCAATATTGTGGATACAAATCTACGCGATACCTAACTTTGAATATCAGAAACTTGGTTGTTGATTGAAAGGAGCAGATTGTTGATATAGAAGATCAGGACAGTAATTAGGAGTGAACTGGGTTCAGATTCGGAGAGGTTAGTTGGATGGGACTTGGCAATGAAAGCAGAAGTTCCTCTGTCGATACCCAACTTGGCAATCCAATTGGTTGTCTTCATAGCTAGGCCATACCTTCCTGGCACTCAGTTATGCTGACTACTAGTTCTGCCTGTTGCTATCCATGTCGATTATTTTGATGATGAGCTTTTTAATTTCTATGGAACAATATTGCAGTAGGTCATGAAGATGGGCGTGGGTGTGGCTGGTATTACAGAAAGATAGATGGGTTGGCTGGGGGCAGGGGAGAGGAGAATCTAAAGGAATTTAGGAGTAGAATGGAGTAGTTGGGGAGAGAGATCAAGAAGTCGGTAAGGCTGGGGCAGCAGGGAGAAAGAGGAAAGTAGTTGTGTGTGTGAAATGGCTTGAAATGTGTTGGTAAAACCATAGACAAAGCACATGTGTAGCTCAAAGAAAAGGCATTTGTTGCACACTGAATATTCAAATTTCTAGCCATACGCCATGATGAGTGATGGTATGTATGCAGGACATTTTACCAGTATTGATAGTGACAACCACAAATTTGGCCTACTCAAGAGAGCTTGGAGAAATCAAAACTTCAGTTAATTTCTTATATGAGAATTAAGATCTAAAGGGGTGATTGCTGTGAAAGAAGTCAACAAATTTCTTATAAATGGGGAAATTTATGTTGCTTATTTACTTGCATATCAGAAAAATGAAATCTTAATTGTAACTGATTTTTAACATAGTTGGGATTTGGATTTATTGAAGATTTTCCTCAGATAAGCTCAATGGAGTCATTTCTGGCAAAAGTTATTCATGATCCTCTCAAGTGCGTTTGAGTTCTTTGATGTGTTATTGTTCTTACAGTTGAATGCAAAGTTCACTTGTTCGGTGGAGAAATTATTGTTATATGAGCATATCATCCATTTTTGTAACAAGAATTCATGTCGGACCTTTTCTTTGGACGCTTACGTATATTTTGACATGGATAAATGTACTTCCGCTAGACATTCTGATGCATATATGTGATGGCAGGCACACTGTGTTCTTATATTCTTGAACTTTGCAACATTAGCATGTTAAGCCGGCGAGCGTTTGTTCTACAGCATTTTTGTCATCTTTTAAAACATGTAATTTAAGTAAAACATAGGGGTACTGGTAAATTTTCTGTCCTGGATAAAAAGATCCTTTTGTGGGTATCTAAAGACTCGAATGTACCATTAACTACAAAAGCTTGTCGGTGGAAGAAAGGGGATGTAGACCGTGGTTATCCAGAAAAAAAGCTCAAAATCTCCAAATTTTAGGATTCTGATGGGATTTCCACTTGCTCTGGATAATGAAATTCTTTTATGTTTGCTTAATAGGAAATAGGGCTTCCATTGTCTTGTTCTCATTTCAGTAATGTGTGTAGGGAAAATATCAGGACTAGGACCAATCAGCTATCATGATCCTTAACTGCTCATAAGTTTTATTTTGGGACAGACGATTTTGAGAAGCACCCTAATCTACTTCGTTTTGTTGAGTTAATTCGCAGCTTGTAGGCATTGACGCATTAAGCTGTGAGAAAAGCTTGTGAGATGGCTGGGTTTTTGGGATTCACTAACCTTTCACCAAAGACCAAGAATCTGGTAGTCGCTGGAGGCTTGACAGCATTTGTGTTTGGAGTCTATTTCTACACTATGAGAGCAGTTGGAGGAACAGATGAGCTTCAGGTAGCCATAGATAAATTCGAACAGCAGAAAAAGTATGAGGATGAGCGGAACTTGCCATCAAAAGCTTGATGCATGATCATAGTGTGATAATGTCAGAAGATAAACAAGGAGGTTAATTTTGCTGAGAGGCATCATTCTCATCCTTGTTTATGTTCTTCAAAATTAATTGTTCTTGCAGTTTAAATTTGTATTTTTTTTCTTGCCATGTATCTTGTCAGCCTTTCAAATGAATAAATTAGTTTAGAAGAAAGACTTGGAAGTCTTCTTAAATTTATGAACTAGAGTAATTGGCAATGAGCTTGATAAGGCAATCAATTTGCTAGTTGTATAGTCATTTACAGAGATATTCGATTCGCCTTTTGATGCGATAACAACATAGACTTTGAGGATCATTGTGATTCTTATAATGCATATCAAGTAACAATGTAAAACCAACTATTCTTACAGGATTCTAGAAAATATGGTTACTTCCAATTAAATTGAAGATATCATTTTGTCACAAGGATTCAATTCAATGGTATTAAAAAAATTGTCAAAATACTAAATTGATCATTATTCAAATCATAAAAAGGCAGATTAAATCTCCACTGCAGGCATGAGCTTTGCGGAACAGATCATGTCCTTTGTAAAAAATGTTGAACCACAGTAAGGGTTCATAAGCATTGTAACAACACCCCTCCTGATTCAATCACTTATGGAAAAGGTAGCCTTCATTCTTTGAACAAAATGGGGCAGCGAATTAATGTTTTCTTCGATTGATTGATTCACGCATGACTCCAAATTGGTCATAGCATCAGTTTTAGCCTGTTGGAGCTTGGCTGCCTCAAACTTATCTTGACAGACCATGAGTGATCTGTTCAACCTTTCCTACATTCATTGTGATTGAACAAAAGATTAATATAAATGCTTATCAATTTGCTATGTCATAATATTACATGCGCATTTTAATCTAAAAGAATGTTTAGCTCACATAATTATATATAACAAATGCAGAAACAGAGCTAACCAAAAAGTAAAGAGCAAATTTGAGAACCAATTGCAACATAATCCATGTTTTGTGGACTCAAATGATGATTTACCTAAAACTAAATCTGTTCTAGTACACCATCTCTCCCCTCGATTCTGACACTGTTTATGATGTTACATGAACTAACCTAGCCAACTGCAACTGCAACTGCAACTGCAATGGTTCCTTTTTATAAGAACTATTCTTTTCATAGCAGTTTGAATAAAATGCCTCTTACTCTATATAGCAAAATGGTAGAGAACTGAGGCTAACCTGAAAGAAAACTAATGGACTATTGCTTTGTGAACATTACTTGTAAGACACGACTGAAAAGTATTTCTTCAGGGGGAAAAAAAGATGTACTTCGGCTTGTTTCATACAAGGATACATATATTTACAAGGTTCCTCTAGGAAAGAAGATAATAGTGCAGCAGGTGGATGAATGATTAAACCCAATATCATTGAATAACTTGACCCGCTTTGACAAGAGAGCTCAGACCAAACTCATGATCAACACAGAATTCCTCTAACCTAAAACTTTTTTCAATCAAATTCAAATCCTACATACTCTGATCTTCAAAGCCAAAATTGTAGTTGTTTGACCTCTCAAAAGATTATTTTCTTAATCTTCAACTATACAGTAGGATTGTTATGTTTCTCTCATTCTTCTCCCCCAAAGGTTTATGATGAAATTCATTTTATATAATGTTTCTTCTTTCTTAGTTAGACAACTTTTGAGAAATAGTACAAATCAAGCAACAATTGATTAGGAGCAGGGAGCAACAACTCTGGACCTTGTAAACTTTAATGAGACTGTAAGATTTATTTACAACCTTTTCTTCAAAACTTACTAATAAATTTTTGAAAAGAAAATTCTGCAGACACAGGGGATTCTCAGAGACAAAACTAAGGGCAAAAGAATCACAAGAAAGAGGTGCTCTGAAAGCAGATTCTACCATCCTACAGGACTTGATTCCTCTCAGGTCCAAAACTGTTAAATAAAATAAATAAATACCCCTATTGAGATTCCATTTGTTTGATCCAGTAATATACCTAAGAGGCACCATATCAACCCCAGTTTTAATAGTACTAAAGTTATTAGTGTTCAGAGTACAACTTGGTTATAATCCAAGAACTTGCTAATGAATGATTATATATCCACCCAAATTATAATCAAGGTGTAGAAACACTAACAATTTTATCACCTAAATGAACAGCAGAACACTAGGTTGGCACACATGAAATAGTTCCTCCTATACGTCCAAGAAGATAATTTCAAATTATCAAAGGCTTTATTTCAGTGGGAATATTTAGTCTAAAGTTAACCCATGAAGCTTTACATTTTCCAGATACATTTCATATATATCTTCTTTTTTTACTCCCCCAGAAAATGGCTTTGTAAAAAAAAAATCCTCGAAATAAACCATGCGAGAGTAGGACATAAACTTACTTGAAACTTGGACATCTCATTCTCAAACTGATGCTGAGCATTCACCACAGGAACACTGCAATTTTCAACACAGTTACTTATCTCTTCTTGCTTTCTTCTCCGGTCAAAGCACTCATACGCACACTTGAAGTATGCTTGCTGCAAAATATATATATATATACTTTTTAACCTCATGAACACAGTCCATTAAATATACTCGAATTTGACCATAAAAATGAAGAATAGCAACAAAAAGGAAAAGCACAAACGAAAAGTGAATTTGAAGGTGTTGGTATCATCACCAAACTGAGCCTAGTACTTGCATTTATCTTCCCAAATACTAAATTCAAATAATGAATTGCTTCAGTTTCCGTTTGTAAATAAACCTCATAAGCAAAGAACAATAAGAAACCCTAAAAATCCAAATTTCAATCTATGAGCATGTAGAGAGAGAGAGAGAGAGAGAGAGAGAGAGAGGAGACCTGAAGGGTGAAATTGATGTGGTCCTGGATCGGAGAAAGCTGGGACTGAGCAGCTAAATTCACCTCGTTCAGTTTTCTTCTCAGTCTCTCCGTTACCATTTGCTCTTCCACAGCTGCGATGTGATCCATTTTTCCCCTGAGATTTCTCTGTTCGCAGAGGTCAACGAACTGTGTAGGTTTATAGGGTTTTTGGTGAATGGAAGATGAATCAATTCAATGGGGCTTTAGGGTTTATCGTTACACGTGTTACTTTTCGGGTCACGAGAACAAACTCAGGCTTGGTCCATTAAAACCCGGATCCGGCCCGTTTATGCACACGAATACGCGCGCTACCTTAGCGCGTGAGCAGCAGTGCTTTATGCTTTCTTTCCATCTCCGTTCGCAGAATCTTCCAAGCAAATTCCTCGAGAGGTTTCTGTTTCCCTGTGAAATGTAGGGGAGAAGGAAACAAATTACGGAAGGAATAAGAAAATGAGAGAAGACAGCTCAGTATGCAGCGCCGTCCCGAATCTCCTCTCCTCGTTTATAGACACCTTCGTCGATTTCTCAGTCAGTGACATATTCTTACCTCAAAACGCTAACCCTAACCCTCTACCGTCACCTCCGGATTTGCAGACGAGGTACCCGACTCCCGAGCGTCTGATTGCTATCGGAGATCTCCACGGAGATTTCGACAAGTCCAAGCAAGCATTTAGGATCGCCGGCTTGATCGACGCCTCCGATAAATGGATTGGGGGTTCTACCACCGTCGTTCAAATCGGCGACGTGCTGGACCGTGGCGGGAACGAACTCAAAATCCTATATTTCATCGAGAAGTTGAAGCGAGAGGCGGCGAAAACCGGAGGTAAGATAATAACGATGAATGGTAACCATGAGATTATGAATATGGAAGGTGATTTTCGGTTTGTGACGAAAGAGGGTTTGGATGAATTTAGGGTTTGGGCTGACTGGTACTGCTTAGGGAACAAGATGAAGGGAATGTGTCGCGGGTTAGACAAACCAAAGGATCCTTTTGATGGAATTCCTCTGGTTTTTCGCGGCGTTAGAAAAGAGTATCTAGACGGAATCAGAGCTAGAATTGCTGCGTTGAGACCAGAAGGACCGATTTCCCGCCGGTTCTTCACAGACAATGTGACTGTCCTGGTAGTTGGAGACTCCATTTTTGTCCATGGAGGTCTCTTGCCAGAACATGTGGAGTACGGACTGGAGAGGATCAATCAAGAAGTAAGGAACTGGATTAATGGATCGAATGGAAAACGAGCTCCGGTACATTGCAGAGGGAGAGATGGAGTGGTTTGGGTAAGGAGATTCTCCCGCGAACAGGCTGAGAACTGTGACTGTTCAGCTCTTGAACATGTGCTTGCCACAGTTCCTGGGGTGAAGAGGATGATCATGGGACACACAATTCAGGAGTCTGGCATTAATGGTGCTTGCAATAACAGAGCTATAAGGATTGATGTGGGTATGTCTAGCGGGTGCGGTAATGGCTTGCCGGAGGTTTTGGAGATTGACCGGAACTCGGGATTGCAGGTGCTGACATCGAATACTATATATCAGAACAAGTATAATTTGGGTGTTGATGGTGAAAAAGGTCTGGGATTGTTGGCACCAGAACACGCACCTAAACAAGTAGAAGTGAAAGCTTAAGGAGGTATACTTTAGATCATTTCTTGATTCTCAGAATGACACTTTGGATTAAAATCTTTAAAAAAAAAAAAAAGACTTTTATTCGAGTACAATCGGATTAACTTAAGTATTCCATCCAAAAAAGATTCTTGTATTTCTTGTCTTGAAGCTATTAAACCTTTATGTAATCTTTTACTTTTAGGATTTCGAGATTGAATGATATTGTTTGGCAAGTGCTAGAACTAAAGAATAAAAGATTTTAATCTTTTTTTTTATCTTTGTACAAGGATCTGGGCATATATCAAGTTAGAATTATTTCATTTTGGTAGATCTGACAATATCCCTTTTACCCGGTGGAAAGGTTGGTTCTTCTGAACTCAATGTATGTCTTTAGGAGTGTAGGAATTTCTTGTTCTATGCTCATTGGGTATTTCATTGAGTGTTCATATGATGTATGTAACCGATTTTAGGGTTAAATTCTTTGGTGAGAGTATTTGAATTTAGGGTAAGTTTCATGTTTGAACTAATTTTAGGATTGAATTGTTTGAAAATAACAAACCCTTTGCAAGGCTTTTGTAACCAGATGCTGAGAAAATAGCAGGCAATACAATGAATGCTGTAGAGAAAAACTTATGAGAAAACAACTTAGCATTTTGTTTCTATAGATATGCACAGTAGGAGTAAGTTAAGAATATTATAAATTCATTAACTTGGCATGGGGTGGATCCCTTGAAAAATGTATAAAGATTTATCAAGTCAGAAGTCAAGATTTACCAAATTCTTGAAGAAATAAGAGAAAATGAACATGAGAAGGGTCAGAGATGGCTGGCCATTTTGGTCTGACCTGGATTCACAAATAAGAAAATTGGGAACAAGAAATCATAATAATTAAAAAAAAAAAAAAAAAATTACATAAAATTTCCCACATGAAATTATAATTTTCTCATAATTTTTATCAATTTTTTATTAAACAAATATGAATTTGCTATTTGGATTTTTTGTTATTATTATTATTATTATTTTTTCACAATTGGGATAAGATTGAAATTTTAAGAGGGACATAACATGTATAAATGTTTGTATAAGAAATCAATTATGTAATTATGAATGTGATGTGTTCTATTGGTGATTAACTACTTAATTTATTTACGTACATCAATTGTTTTATATTTGGATTTTATTATTTTCGTCTAGTTAATTTATAATTTTAATTTAATAAAATTAAAAATTTATTATATTATATTAAACGAAATAAATATTCTATAATTGGCCACGTGTAGATAGATATCATAGTTTAAATGTAATACTCCCCTGTCTCCGCATCCTTGCTGAACACGTAAACGGTATTTAGGGTAAATCAAACACGCACACACATATATATATATATATATAGTGTGAGAGAGAGAGAGAGTCCTCTAAGATACCTGGAGTGTATATACAGTCGTTTATTATCCATATTCTGATACTCCATAGCTCGCGCAACCCTAATTCGGCGCTTCTCCTTCTCCAGTCTCCGTCGTCTTCTCTTCTCATTCAAAGACGTAAGCCAGAAGTTCTTCTTCTCTCTTTCGTTGTTCTTGATTGTTGAATTTTCACGTGCAGTTCCAATTACTCGGTAAAAGACATAGCTTTCCAATTTTCCAGCATGTTATGTATTTTTTACGGTTTCTAGGGTTCAGTTTTTACGCAGTTGATTTCAGAATTAGGATTCAGTTCCCGAACCGTGTGATGGAGGCGGTTCGGTTTCTAGATTCATAAGTCGAGAATATTATCGTTGGCTTTCCGAACGCAACTTTTATAACAAACAGAATAAAAACTAAACATAATTTCTCAGAGGACCGTTCCTAAATTCTGCTGGATCTATTTGTTTGAGTACTATTTTTTATAACAAAGTCTTCCGGGATGATGTAAGATGAAAATCAGTTTGAAACTTTCGAATTCATGGACCAGAAGATGGTGATATACTGTTAGCTTTTATGCTTTCTGTTTCAATTTCAAGTGTACATCTGCAAACAAACGGGGATAGATTGTTAGATTCTTACCTTTTATGCTTTATGCAGACATGGATTCTCAGATAAAGCTTGCTGTGGTGGTGAAGGTCATGGGTCGAACAGGGTCCCGAGGGCAGGTGACTCAGGTTAGAGTCAAGTTTTTGGATGATCAGAATCGGTTCATCATAAGAAACGTCAAGGGACCAGTCAGAGAAGGGGACGTGCTCACTCTGCTTGAGTCTGAGAGGGAAGCTAGGAGGTTGCGGTAAAATGGGTCCATTAAGAATCAGTCTTTCTCTTGTTTTTTGTAGCAGCAGCCACTGGTTGTTTGAGTCTTGGCCTAGTTTCTCGTGTCTAGAGTTGAATTATTAGATGGATTGTACTTACGGAGGTATGCTTAAGGCTTTTTGGTATGGAAAATTAATTCTTGTCTTAGCTACCTTTCTCTGCTTGCACCTTTTCTTAACCCATTATGCTGAAATTAGTAATTGAATTAAAGTTAAGTTGCTGGTGGGATAATCTATATGAATCCCAACACGCAAAGAATGAAAGAAAAAATGGATAATTCAGCAGAATATTTGGGTAATTGAAGAGAGATGGAAAAGAATCTATTGAAAAACTAAACTCAAATCTCTCGTCGAACTACAGAAATCTCTGCGATCTGGTTTAAGCTCTGAAACCAGAGAAGTAGGATTTAGAGAGAGTGAAGAAAGCAAGACTTCGGGTTGAGGAAAGAGAAGAGAATGAGAGTCAATGCAATTCATTAATTAGCCTTCAGCGTTTATACACATGAGGGTAATTACCTTAATTACCAGCTAATTACAACTAATCATACAATTAAAAGCTAATTACACTTGATTCATTTAACCAACCCTCCAACTACAGTTATCTTCTAAATAACTACAGTTATTTCTAATCATCATCGTTTCTAATCAGCTAGAGCTACATCCATCTCTAATAGAGTCTAATAGAGAAGGGTGACAAACTATACATATTCTTGTAGAGAAAAATAAGTGCACTATTTTCATCATGCAATGGTTAGAAGTTAAAATAAATATAAATTCTAAATCAAGAAGAAACTTTGTAATAGATTCAGAGGTTTGTATGAATAAGAGTGTCTCCTCAATGTGAAGAAATAGTTCGTACACAAAATTTTTCCAAACATAAGCTAAATGCATTTGTAGTGTTTATTGAATTTGAAGAAATCATACCAAGTAGCAAGGAAAGGTTTTGAAGAAACAAAAATCCTCAAGGATTTTGAGTTCTGCTTATTTTCTGTGTCAACTATGCTGGAGATGATGACAAAATCTTCAACCCTTTACCCCGAGTAATCTCCAAAACCTCTGGCAAGCGATTTCCGCAGCCTCTAGACATTCCGACATCAATCCTTATCGCCTTGCCATCGCATTCATCATTGATTCTCTTTTGCGGCGTGTGTCCCATGATCATCCTCTGCACCCCCGGAACGGTAGTGAGCAGATGTTCAAGAGCTGAACAATCACTCTTCTTCACCTTTTTAACAGAAAACTTCCTCATCCACACTACACCATCTTCTCCACAATGCTCCGGAGCAAGTCCTCCCCCCAATCCATTCATCCAATCTTTCACTTCCTCATTTATCCTGTCTAATCCATAATCAAGATGCTTAGACGACAGACCTCCATGGACAAAAATGGAGTCCCCGATTACCAACACAGTCGCATTATTCGACAAGAACCTCCGAGTAATTGGACCTCCCGGTCTCAGTGCTGCAATTCTTGCTCTTACTCCATCAACCAATTCTTCTCTAATTCCTGGCAAAACTGATGGAATCCCCTCATAAATGTCCTTAGGTTTTTCTAACCCTACACACAGTCCCTTCATCCTGTTCCCCATACAATACCAATCCGCCCATTTCTTGAATTCCTTCAAACTATCTGCCGTTGTAAACTTGAAATTACCATCTACATTCAGTAATTCATGGTTCCCGTTCATCGTTATTATCTTACCTCCACTCCTCGCTGCCTCTCGCTTCAATTTCTCCAGGAAATACAGGATTTGGATCTCCTCTCCGCCGCGATCCAGCACGTCCCCTACCTGGACAACCGTCGTTGACCCTCCGATCCACCGATCGAAGCCATCAATCAATCCCCCTATCCTGAATGCCTCCTTCGTCTTCTCCAAATCTCCGTGAACATCTCCGATCGCAATCAGACGATCGGGAGCTGGCATCTCCGTCTTCCAATCATTGAGTTTAGCAACGTTCTTATCAGAATCGAGATAAGAGCTTTTGAGCATGAAGCAGCCACTTACAGAAAAATCGACGAATGTGTCTACGAATGATGAAAGGAGGTTTGGAACTACTTTGCATACCGCATCGTCTCCCATTTTCTTCGTCCTTCCGTCTCGTCTTCTCCTCGGACGAATGACCTAGTGATCTGTGTGGACTTTTTAACTCCGCCGAGAGGAGAATAAGACTTGAGACGCGCTCTGAGAAAGCGCGTCAACGGCAGATCAGATTCTTGTATGGATGGCGCGTGTCTGTTTTAAATACTTTTATTTATTAAACTAAATTGTAAATAATAACAAAATTATGAATTAATACATATTAATGAGATTGTATATTCAATTAATTTATATATTTTATTATATATAATAATAAATAAATAAATAATGAGACTGTGTGTGCGCAGAAAGAAATATATATATATATATGTACATTTATAATTAATTAATTAAATAAACGATGGCAAAAGTATAAATAAAATTAATTTTTAAATTAATTTAAGATAAATATGAAATTAAAAAATAATAATAAGAATATAAATAGAAGCGAAATTTTTATAAAAGTGAATAAAATTACAATTTAAATAAATATTTATTAATTTTTAAAAATTTTACCTTAATAAAAATTATAATCATTTTATTATATAATAAAAATTAATTATATCAAACTCCAACTTTATTACATCCGAGGTCAATTTTACAAGAATAATTCGGGCCCAAGTGCCAAGTTTCAGGTTCAGAGGGGCAGTTAGGTAATTTCATTTAGAATCGAACTAGGGTTAGGGTTTCGCTTATGAATCTATATATAACACCATCTCCCTCTCGCTGCCTCTCAACCTCTCTGAATAGAAGCTCTCTTGGTTTGTGTTTCTCCAACTTTTTTTTTTTTTTTTTTTTTTTTTTTCACATCTCATCGTTGATTTTTTATCATCTTTTCAAAATCGATTACTGTGTCTGGCTGAGGGGAAAATGAAGAGAAAGCCAATTTGCAGAGCAAGGGCGTCAAATCAAAATGGCGCGATTTGCATTGAAGGTTGGCGAAAGTGAAAAGCGATTCTCCGTGCCTGTCAAAAAATTCCATTTTGATCACGGCCTCGAACAAATCGCTACATTCCTTCTTCTTATTCTCTTCTTTACCAGATCGTCTGCCCTAGTCGTTAGCGGATGTGGGGATTCAGACGTACTCGTTTCCGATTTCTGAAGAAGAGGGATTCAATCGAAGAACAGCGTTTGATTGTTATAATATTTTAATCGTAAAAAAGTATTACGTTAAAACTAAATAATAATATTTAATTAAATCAAAACCCAAAACTAAATCTCCAATCGCGTGTTTACCATCTCGTGAACATTACAATTATAACGAAAGCATTTTGACCGAACCTAAAGTTTCAGTAATTTTAATTTTATTAAAATATTAATATCCGATAAAATTTTTATTTTTTAGTATTAATAAAATATAAAGTTTAGAGAATTATTTTATGTTATAAGATCTATATTTTACACTTAAAAATAAATAATTTTTATATTATTTTTTGGGGTGATAAATAATTTGTATGGTTGTTTTTATAAAGTAAATATATTTTTTATTAAAATTATTTTACCTGAAAAAATTATATCACTCGCATCATAAGCAGAATCCCTGATGTTTGGGACCACCGACGATGTACACCGTTGCTAAACGTTCCCCATCCAGTTATATTTTCTTCTATCCCATTTCCCTAATTGTTCATAATAACCATTCCCAGTTCTTCCATTTTCGACAGTCTCCGATAATAAATCGGACCGAGAACTAGTTAAAATAGATCGGATTGTATTGTTTTACTTGTGATTCAAACTAAACAATGTTTAACCAGTCGTCTGATTTTCAATCCCGACACGCCCTAATCGCGAATTTGTCATCAAATGATTTATGCCAAAAACTACAATGTCCCACCTGAGTCAAATTCTGTTTGTTTTCCAGCGTAAAACAAGTCAAAAATGCCAGACACTATCAAAATTTTCTCAAAATATAATGTTAGTTTTCGGAAGAAAGAAAAAAAGAAGAAAAAAGAGAGGCTATTATTTGATGTAAAGAAGAAACAAAAGTAGACAGAAGATAGGGTGGCTTTTGAAACCTACAAGTTTGACGGACATGTTTCTTCTTCATATGAGCTATAGCTAGCTTGCTCCTTCCATATTACCAAAATTGCCACCAAATATTGTTTTTGCTTACACTTCAAAGAACAAAAGAAACAAAGCTCATACAAGACACCATAATTCTTTTAGAAAAAAGAAAACAACAAAACACAAACAACAAAACTACAGCTGCTCCTAACCACTTCATAATCTAACGACATTCACGCAAAGAGAAACAACTGTATCTACATCCCATCCCAACAACTATAATACTAGTTGTTATCCTCGTACCATTAACCCAACAACTAACCGGAACCCGGCAACGTTTTTCAACCTGTGTTTTTTATATTCTTCATTGCTCACGGGAAGAGGAGACCTGAGAGAGTGAAACCGGA
This sequence comes from Carica papaya, assembly GCF_000150535.2. The sequence continues at coordinate 2,630,129 of NW_019014683.1, read as the reverse complement.
GGACCACCCTCTTGTTGCACTTAAAGCAGCACTTCTCTGTCGTATATCCAGCTGAAAGGGACTTTCGGTGCCTGTTTAGCTCTTCCTTGAGCTCTTTCCTCCAGCTTCCTGATTCTAGGAGGTAGTCCGCAAACGTACTCCTGTGCTTTCCGCCCATCTCCTGAAAGTCCAGTCAGATTCTCAACCTTCCACCTACCCACCAAGAATTCCAGTATATCTGCATAGTCTTTTGCAGTGTAGACCCCTAGTCGCTGAGCAACAGCTGAGTAGTGCTCAAAAAGATTATAATCATTCCCGTCATACATTAAGTGCGCTGGCATAGAGATCTTCTTCCTCATCATGTCAGCAAAAGCTATGACTGTCCCATCAGATCAATCTCAAGGAGCTTTTCTACTATCTTGGTGTAGGCAGTCTCGTGGCGCTTCTCATCCGAGGCAATTGTACCACAATTTGAGCTAATTTGATGTCCCCGTGATCC
>NW_019014683.1:2550664-2617672 GCF_000150535.2 Carica papaya | reverse complement strand
TAATGAATTCATATTTAGAATAAGTATATAAAATAAACATATATTATACTGACAAAAACGTATAAAAATACAATTGAATGACATAACAACATATATAGAGAGCGCTTACCACGTTCACGTAGAATTCATAATAAATACATCAAAGTAGGCAATACAGTAAATAGAATAACTTAATAAACAATTGTAGGAATAATCACTACAATTAAAACTCAAATCGGCATAAACTGACCAGTTACTTACTCTATCGACAACCTGTACTTTGATCAATTAGAGAACCATAGATTAACTAAATTTTCTAGTTATTTATCAGTTTAGCTTCAATTTTACCATAATAGGAAAAAGAGATTAGAGATTCTTATACTAGGTCGATATTCAGAACATCGCCTATTTCACTACGCTTTCTGACAGTTTTCGGTTCTTTAATTTCTTAAATTTTCATGTTAAGATTGAAATGTACGTCAAACTAGTGTGAAAATACGTGAAAAATGGCCAAAATGACAAAAAATCTTGCTAGGGCGTTGGGTTGGGGTTCTGGCATAGTGGCGGTGTCATGCTCTGCCACCGGGTCCTTCTTCGTTGGCGACTCCTCCTCTTAGTTAAGCCGTTTTTGGCCGGTTCTCAGTAAAAACTTATTTAATTCATGATTAGGAGGTATTTATGTAAGAAAAAGGGGAAAAATCAAGGCTGCCTGGCATTTTTCGGTCTTCGGTGCAACGGCTCCGCCGGGCTCTACCATTTTTTCCTTGCGATTCGTGACTTTTTTCGGTTACCCTGCATCAGAAACAAGTTATACGGCTAAAGGGTAGGACAAACATAATGAACGGAAAGGGGATACACCTTACCAGAGCATTTTTCAGTCTCTAGTGCGATAGCTCAGCCGAGCTCCATCGTTTCTTCCTCGCGTGTTGCGGTTATTTTCGGTTAATCTGCATAAAAAACGTATTAGGCAGTTAAAGGGCAGAGAAGCGGAAAGAATGGAAAGAAAAATCGCATCCACCGGTGCGTTTTGGGTCTCTAGTGCGGCAACACCAGTGGCTGGACTTCCCCTCTAGCTGACCTTATTTTTCTTCTCCGGCGGTTAAATACTCCCCTTTTATTGATCTGACCGTTCATTTGGGTCTGTGTAGAGCCTCCTCAGCCGTCCGATCACGCTTATTTGAGAAATAGATATAGACCGTTTGATCTAAGATGTGTGGGTCGTCCAATCAAACTTATCCAGAAAGTCAATCCAGGCTGTTCATGCGCACGGGAGTGAGCACAGGCCGTTAGATTGCCCAGGCATGCGGATCGCACGTATGGCTCCTGCATGGAGCTCGTGCCAGCGTGTCCGCTATGCGGCGCATTCTGACTCACTGCGCTATTGACGTGACCGTCCTACGTGGCCGTAATTCTCTTTTGTACGATTTGACCCATATTTTTAAATTTTTCTTTCAAATATACCATCTTCTTATTTACAGTTTTGGCATTGACTTCTGAAAATTATTTAAAAAATATTCAAAATATTTAATATAGTCAGTTATGACCGAATAAATACTATTTTTTTGTAAATTATCAAATAATCTATATAAATTATAGGATTTCAGGTAGACATGCTGTCAAAGTGATTTTTCTAAAAGTATACTAACAAAGTTTATTAGTATATTTAAATGTTTATTAAATATGTTATTTATAATTCCTATTTACATATTAAAAGTAAGTAATAACTACACTCAAGCATAGGATATTCACACCCAAAAGAAGTTCAAATTTACCAATTAAAAAAAAAAATATATATATATATATATATATATAGAATTTAATATTTGCAACTAAATTGACACATTTTATGACAATTGACCGACCAAAAAGTCCTAATTAGATGGTAGTGAGTAGGTGATATTTCAATTGGCTGGCTCCCAACTCACTTCTAAATTTCTTATAATATTTTTATATTAATTACTAAAGTAATTTTTATAATTTACATAGCATAAATTATATTAAATTAATACCAATTAATTTACTGGTTTAGAGGATAAATTCTTATAAATTAATAAATTATACCCTTCAATTTTAATTTAAAATAATTAAATAATATAAATACAAATTAAATAGATTGGTTATATAAAATAATTTTTTTTTTGTTATAAAATTAGATAATTGTTGAAGTATATGATGTATCTGATATATGAATAATATTATGAAAAATAAAAAAAAAATTAAAGTAATTAAATTATGTTTAAATATTATAGATAATAATTTAAAAAACAATTTCGAGAAATTAATTAAATTACTTAAAATTTAAATTAATAATAATATTAAATTAATTTTTAAGGTTTTCATTTTTAAAAACAAATTTAATAATTTATTTTAAATTATAGTAAGAAAAATGTACATGAGTCGGACAGTGTTGGGCTTTTAGTTTACATGAAAGGGCCCATGAAATAACCTGTTGGGCCAACCCGGTCCGTAGGTTGAATTCCTACGAGTGGTCTACGTCACCGCATATGTGAGCCCATGGTTTCTTGAAAATTCAAGAGAAGCTCAAGGGTAAAATTGGAACTGAAAAATCAATCAGGGTTTCAAAACCCTAGCTATTTATTCCCCGCATTCTCTCCATTTTTCAATTTATAAGTTCGAGCCTGCTCCTGCTCTGGTCTGCTTCTCCGGACATCGAGAAGAACGAGAAAGCAAAGCAAAATGGTAAAGTATTGACTGTGAATCGTGCAAGTATTTATTCTTCTATTCGATTTGCGAATACACGAATGTATTGATTTATTGGATCGTTCATTTACATGAAGATCGATTGATTGGACTCCTCGAAGTCGGTTATGTTCGGTGTGAGGAATGTGTTTTTAAGGTTAATATCTGTTTGTTTTCCGAGAAAGTTTGTGAGAAGGAGAGGGAGTTGTAGTTTAAACTTGAAAAGAACGCCTCCACTGGGTAGAGAGATGCTTTAGCTGTAAACTCTTTCTCTGCTTTAGGTTTTATTTGGTAGATATTAAATTTGCTTATTCTATTCGTTCGTGTTAGTCTTTGCAGTGGGAAAGATGACATGAAATTGAAGAAAAAATTATTTTCAAACTGTTGTTATATTAATTAACCTGTTGGGAAAGAATTAGTTATAGTTGAGTTTTTCCTTTTTTTGAAGGTTAACGTTCCGAAGACGAAGAAGACATACTGCAAGAGTAAGGAGTGCAAGAAGCACACCTTGCACAAGGTAACACAGTACAAGAAGGGGAAGGACAGTCTTGCTGCTCAGGGAAAGCGCCGTTATGACCGCAAGCAATCTGGATATGGTGGGCAGACCAAGCCCGTCTTTCACAAGAAGGTAAAGATATAGTTCCTAATTCCATTTACTGTCTATTTATGACTTTTGGACAATGTAGCTAGTTACGAAACGAGGTCGGTTGATGATTATGATTACGATTATTCTGTCTTTGATTCGTAGTCCCTTTCGATTGCCTTCAACTACTAGTTATTTGAGCTTTCCATAAAATCTGGACTCTAAGAAGAACCAGAGTCTTTGTGATTAATAATTTTCAGCAGTCTTTGAGTGTATAATACATAGATTGCCTTCAACTACTGATCAATTGCTTTAGTCTTTTCTATAAGTATTTGATAGTACCCTTTATCTTTAGTTTCATTTCTATAGGAATCTTAAATAAGAATCATAACAGGTGGAGTTGATGCTTAAATAAGGAAATAAAAACCATGTTGGTTTTTCTAATAAGATGTCAATCAACCTCAGTTGTTAAAATCTGGTTTGACGAAGAATGTTATTGATCTATGTTAAGTATGAAACATTAACCTGATATGCTGTTTGTGTTTTTGAAAGTTGGACTGGAAAACGTTGAATTCCACTTGTCAGAACTTGGCTTGTTCTGCCAAATTATTACTGCTTCCATTCCATGTCTTCTCTAGAAATTGCTGATTTCATTTCTTTAAACAGGCCAAGACTACCAAGAAGATTGTGTTGAGGCTTCAATGCCAGAGTTGCAAGCATGTGTCCCAGCACCCAATCAAGGTTAGAACTTAATAAATCCTAGTTTATTTACTGTTCAATTAGCCTTCCTTTTCTCTAACCACATTGTGCCGTTTCTTTTCTTCAGAGGTGCAAGCACTTCGAAATCGGTGGAGACAAGAAGGGCAAGGGAACTTCTCTGTTCTAAATCTTTTTTTCTCTGGAAATTTTCATTTTTGCTCATTTGTCAGAACTTAAAAGCTAGTACGGATAATCTGTTTTTCACATTTTGTGTTGTTGATTCAAGATTATGAGTTGTTATGGAAACAGTTATTACGATATCGAAATCAGTTGACTTCTAGGTTTTATAATTTGATGGCATTGGGAATTGGTCGAAGAATTCTTAAACTGTTTATGAAAGGGTTATATTTTGTATGAGAATTTTGAGTCGGTTGAATTTTTAACGGGGTTTAACGAGATTTGTCAAGAGGTAAAACAAGTTAAACTGTGTTTGAAATTAACTTTTGGTCTTACATAAAATTTTATTTTAAGAATTGAAAAATACAGCCCTAAGTTTCTCAATTAAATTTACAAGCTGCTTTTTGCTAGAACCTTCAGTTTTGAGCTCTTAACAGTATTTTAAAGATAATTATATAAATAATAAAAATAATGATATTATTACCAGTTTGAAACTCTATAACTTGGAGAAAGGAAGCTTCACTGCAAGACTCACCGTCGAGCAGGGATGAAAGTCGAACTTAGTGATCTGACGGACGGTGCTGAATAACAAGGTTAGATCTTTTTTGGAAAGCATATTGATAAACAAGTTAATACGTGAAATAAATGAAATAATTCCGTATAAGGAGATTCCAACTACAACGAAGATGAACAAATGATATTAAAAAGGAAAATGGAAAATCCAAATCGTGTTACATGCTGCAATCCATCATTTCCTATAGAATTTCTTTATTATTTTACATCAGTAAATCTGTATCTCAAATTATAAATCACCATACATTCAATCAAAATGGCACCAAATAAATGAGAAAGAAGAAAAAAAGTGGTTAAAAATATAATCAAAATCAAATCAAATCACTCACACAAATCTGTTAAATGGCTTCCTCCCAACAGTTGCAGGCATAGAAACTGTTGAATCCACACTTACATTCCCTAAAGACTGTTGCTTACCTAAAACTTTTGCAGGGCTATTACTTTCCTTGTTAGAAAACATGGACCCTTTGTTGTTCCACTTGATCGACCCGGTGCCCGGTGTTGGCGGGAACGAAAGTCTCCTGTTCTCGCTGCTCGGAGTTGCTGGAAGCCTCTCTTTTGGATTACTGTTGGCTCTCGCTTTTGCCTTCGCGGAAACTGTAGGAGTCATGTAGTTCGGGACTGAAAATGGCGGGCAGCTCATGAGGCTATCATCATCCTTTAATGACATGCTGAGAGGAGATTCAGCTCCACTCTCTCTTGCTTTTAAAAGTTTCGACAATGTCATGTTATGCGGTTGTGGAGTTCTGCTCAGAGGTGGAGTTCTTGCGTGTTTTATCGACGGTGGATAGAAGGGAGATCGTGAAGATTTTGGTGTCGGAGTATCCAAGTTGTCAAACCCGAAATGATGCCTGTTGTTGCTTGACTGTGGCCGCGGGCTTGGCTTCATCTCTGAATTTGGCCTTGACGGCGTAGTTGGAAATTCTTCACTGATTGATTTTCTGAGTTGTTCGGAGGAAGTTGTCGTTCAACCAGTTCCACCACCAAGGAAAGCCACCAGATCGTATATCGGATAGAGCAGTTTGAGCCGATTTAGGAGTGGTTTTCCATAACTATTGGCAATCAAAAAATAGCATGATTTGTATTAGAACGTGCATTAAATTATATACGAACAGCTAGTTCTATTATTTCTCGATTAGCATGCCTTTTTATGCGTGTTAAATCAAATTCGGATATTCTGATACCAAATAATAGAACACTTATTCCAAAAACTTAAGTTGATAAGAAATGACTTAATCTATTCTATATAACTCGAATAAGTGGAAAAATGAAGCAAAAGTCTTCTGTTTTTAATTCTTATTCAGGGAGTTGGGACTCGGTACCTGATGGGAATATGCATAGGCCATTGATCTTTCTCTCTTAATGATTGCCTCCACCTTTCTCTGCAACCTGGCTTCTACTTCCTCTTTTGTTAACAAGCTGGCATCCCAGTCCTCGTTACCTGCTTCGGACTACACCAGTTTCCCAAATAATTAACCTCGTTTCGCTTAACAAAGGTACAAAAGAGCTACGTACAAACCAAAAAATGACATGATTGACTAATATCTATAGGCAAAGAATGCAAATCTGGAATATTGACAGCTAAACTTTTCTAACACATTGATCAAATTTCGCGCCATGGATCAAGGACGGGTTCTAATGCATCCGAGTTTATCATACTAACTAGGACGAAGTTATGAATATGAGTACAAATAAAACTTATGGAAACTTACAGCTTGGCTCATTGCCAATTTTCCCAGTGTACCCTCTACATCTTTATTGTTCCTGTATTGAGCTTGTTGTCGGGCTTGGTTTTCTAACATTTGGATCCTCCTTGATTGAATCTGAGATTGAACCCGGACAAGCAGTTGCATATACTTCATGGCATTCATTGTTTGGCGTTTCACATTCTGTCCCCGTACAACTCCTTGAAGTCTCACTAGACCCTTCAAAGCCCTAAAACTCCTCCTTGCCTGTATAACAAGTAACATGTATTGCTTAATGAAAGGAATAATAGGCATTACATTTTCAAAAATCGTCTGAATCTTCCTATTTGTCATGATTCTCAGTGGCCTTTTATATTCACAGATTTGTCCAATCAACGGCCGGAAATAGAATTCTTACCATATAACCTCTATAGGCTGCTTGGATCTTGGTAGCCGAAGCATGATGGTTCCTAAGAGTTGGCTCCGGCCTGTAGCTTGTCTCCCTTTGGTGTTGAACAATTTTAGGAGACACGGGTCTTGGAGAAGAAACCCTTGGGGAAGCAACTCTTGGAGAAGCAGCTCTCGGAGAAGTTACCCTCGGAGAACTAGGCCTTGGGGAAGCAACCCTCGGAGAACTAGGCCTTGGAGAAGCAACCCTTGGAGAAGGAATCCTCGGAGAAGCAGCTCTTGGCACGAAAGGTGGTGTTTTTGGTTGCTCCGGAGGTGTGGGAGGTCTAAAAATTAGTCTATGCTCCCTTTCAGCTTCCCCTAAAATTTTCTCAATGCTGCTTGGCTCTCTGAATAGAGGAATGAATGAATTGGTTTCTCCATGCCTTAGTCTGCCTAGCCCCTTCTTTTTCTTCTTATCTTTTTTACTAGTGCCCTCGGGTTCCTGCAATAGTAGCAAAATAGCTCGGTATTATTATGTTCAGAATCCGAACACATGACAAGCTCTTCGAGCAAACACTCCCAACATTTACAGCTTCGTAAACCAAGAATGAAATAATAAACCAAGAATTAGGTAATCTGAGACTTATCATTTCAGTCTTTACATGCAAAGCATCATGGATGGAGGGAGTATTACCCTTCAATATGTATAATTATAATAATTTCCATACAAACTTATTCAATCCAGCGTCATTCACAATCATTCAACAAAGACAAAACAGGCATAAGTTACTTCCTGGAAGTTCCCATTAGAAACTTTATGCCCTTTCCACCTGGCAAAAACAAGCTAACTTAAACTAGCTTTGTTTCACTACCAATAAAGAGTACCACAATACCAATTTAGCTACCTCTTCTAAGGTAGTTTCGCTGAATACCTTTCCTTACCTACTGGAAAGTTAAGAAAAACCTGTAACAAAAAATTGCAGATAACATTGATATCAAGGCAACTTACGTTGTTTAGCTTCTCCTTGGACTGGGGTGTGAAAACCCTTTTGATTGCAGAAAACCAACTCCCTTTCTTACCCATGTTCCTAGCATTACTGTTTCTACCTGTAAAAAGAAATGATTGAAACATTTTAGTATTTGCAGGAGACCCGGCATACAATTTGCCTTCAGCCACCGGTGAGTATGCACATAGTCAGATTAGATTTTACGAGGCAGGCAGGGATTAACGAAAATTGCAGTATGACAACAATGAGTGTGAGACCACAAACTCAACTGCATTGCTAGAATTTGACGAAAAAGAAACCATACCAATCACCGAAGCCAAATACGAATATCTTTACTAGTTTATATATATCTATGTTGGATCACTCTACCTAAACTTATATGATCTAACATGACATGAAAGCCAAACTTCTGTATTAACTCATGGCTTAGCCTCACCAACAATTGTCTGATTACGTGAAAAATAAAGGTGCTTGAGGAGTATTAACAGATGTTAATCCCAATTATCATTAAGCTTTACTATTGCTAATTTAAGGATCATACAGGTTTCCATATGCAGAATACAAGTAAAAAAAAAAAGAAGCAGAATATATAAATATATAAATATGAATATGAGGCCGAAATCTTTTTTGTTTGAGACAAAGAATAAGCAGAAACAGAGGAATCTTCAAATTGGATTCTAAATTTCAGTTGTGTGTTAGGAAATAGGGTTACCATCCAACTGATGATATACTATGAAACAAGTGGATTAAAAAATATGGTGTTAAAGAAATGGTAAAGGCCTAGAATTTAACGTCAATATAAAGAATCAATACGTATATACAAACAAGCACATGTAGCCAAATAAAAATTGTCTAGTTAAACAAACACATGAGAGAGAAAATTCCCAATTTTCTTTTATAAAAGTCATTGAGAGAAAAAGGAACAAGATAACTAGGAATCTAGTTCTGTAAAAGGAAAATAAAACTGTAAAAACAAAATCTGAAGAAGAACTAGAAGTTTGACAGAAGAAGAAAATCATAAACCCTGCAAAACCACCCAAAAAAAAATTCTGTTTTCTAGAGAGAGAAAAGGATAGGGAAGTTCTTGTAAGTTAATGAACAAATTAAAAAATTCTGAGAGAAAAACAGAAATTCTTCGGGGCAGAAAGAAGTCAAAACAGAGAAGATCTCCAACAGAAGGATAAACTTACATTTCCATATATATATATATAAAACTTTAGCTAACATGAAACTTACAACACAGAAAATGCTTCTCCAGAGAGAAGGCACAGATACCCTGGTAAAAACTTAAATTAAGTAATTAAACTACCTGCAAACTAAATCATAATTTACACATCCCAAAAAGAGACTAAAAAGATCATTAATTTCAATAATTACCCAAAACCCAAAAGTTAAAATGGACTAAACAAGCTTATAAACATTAAAAAAAAAACTGAAACTTGAGCAGAACCCATGTGTATATTATATATACCTTATATGGAAGATCCTCTCATCACCTTCTAGTTTTCCACCCTTGAAAAAGAAGAAAAAGCTGCAAAAAGAAGTAATGAAAAGAGCAGAGAAGGTAGAGAAGCCCCTCCTGTCTCTTCTTCTTCTTCCTCTTCTTCTCTCCTTTCCCCTAAAATAAGAAGAGAGCATATGCTGCTTCCTGCTTTTCTTGGCTTAGCTTTTACATAATTTTTGCTTATATTCTTCTTCTTCTTCCTTTTTTTTTTTAAAATATTAAAAAAATAAGAGGAAATTTAAAATGCCTGAATAAATTTTTTTACTTTTCTTTTCTTTTCTTACCAGCTTTTTCACCTTTTGCTGGATTTATAATTTTCTTTTTAGCTTCATCATCATCATGATTTCTACAAGTTAGAGAGAGAGAGAGAGAGAGAGAGAGAGAGAGAGGAGTTGGCCACTTCCTCACTCAATGTTCCCAACTTCAACCAACTTTACTTCAATGGGAAGACAATCTTTGACAGCAACCTTCCCCATCCCCCTTGATTTAACACTTGGGTTTGGTGCTAATTACATTATAATTATTATTATTATTATTATCATCATCATTATTATTATTATATTTACGTTAATTGATTTTTTTTTAATTTTTTTTACACTATAATCATGTTTGTTTTGGTCTACTATTATTTATAATTATTTTTTAATAATTTTAACTATTATTTATTAATAATACCCACTATTACTTTTTTCACATCAATTAACATATTTTCATAATTAAATATAACAAAATAATAACATTCAAATATAAATTTAATTATTATATATATATTTTTTAGCTGGGTTTAATTTCATATTACTTATGAATTATTACTTAATCTTGATTATTATTATTAATTAATAATATTATTTTCAAACGGATAAATCAATTCAATCATCATCCAACTTATTTTCTTCCTTCACCAAAAGTTTTTCTTGTCCGTCCCCACGCGTTAGAGGTGGCGAGTGAGTTCACGCTCTAAACGGAGCGGGTCAACTATTGATTCATCAAATCGGAATTGACCGCCTCTTTTTCCACACCCGACACGTTTTTTCTACTTTTCCATCTCGTTTCAAGCCCACTCCGTGTACGTAAATTATACGTATACACGCGTGTACGTATACGTACGTACACGTGTTAATAATAAAATATAGACTAAAGTTTATTACAATAAAATGACATATTTTGAGAAATTAAGACGTATAATTAACATAATAATTACATATTATAATAATATAATTTCGTCTTTAAAGTTTTTTTAATCTTATTTTTTAAAAAAAGTCCCTTTTGGATTTGGACATTAACCCACAATTTCTTAACGGTAAACTCAAGCTTAAGTCAAAAGTCCAAATCTATGTAATTGAAATTTGGGTTAAAAGCGTAGAAGCCCAAAATCACATGAAGCTCGTAATTTGCAAAAATACCCTTTCAAAAACCATAATTTACAAAGTTAAACGGGTTCGGTAGAAAATCGCCGTCCGTCGACGGTGGGGCCCGGGGCCATCATCCGTCACTGTCGACAAAGTCTGGCGCGTGAAGCCACTTGCCGCGAACGGAACGTTACTGAAGTGAGGAGAAGATGTGGTGTGGTGGACCTCATGGTAATGGACGAGGAGCGTGGGACGCGGTGCTCCCGAAAGAGGAGACTTGCGATCTCAGCCGTCGATTAAAAATGGGTGTGAAAAGTTGCGGAATCCGAGGCGGATGATTGCGGTTTGCAAAAGTTTGGTGTAAAACATTTTGGGTACGTAACACTGTGCCATAATAACTCCCTGTCTGTACACGTGACATTTCGATTTAAGGTATCGAAATTGGACAGAGTCACTGATTGAGAAGTGTCTGGCATGGCCAGTATGGGAAAAAAAAAAAAAACTTTAATTAATTAAAACAATATTTTTTTTAATTACAGTAATTAATTTATTATTAACCATAATATTTAATTTAACAACACTAATAATTTGCATTTATAAAATAAAAATTCATATTTTAACGTGATACATTAAATTTTAAAATATATTTAATTTTATTAGATCACTTTAAATGATCTTAATTAATTTAGTAATTTTCACATAAACCCACTTAATTAATTAAAATTTAACAATAATTATTATATTAGTGTAGTGTAATAATGGTTTAAAACGAATTATATTAATAATATAATAAAAGATTTCATATGTTTATAAAACTATAATATTAATTAGTTCCATGCTTACTCAATCGGTTAGTTAGATATTATGGATTGAATTATTATACATCACACAGAATGATGAAATAATTATTATTATTATATAAATCAATTATATATTTAGAAAAAACAAAAAACAAAAAATTGGTAGGTCAACCAAAAATTTCAGAACTTCTGTACAAGGTTACCCAATAAATTATATACATACACACACACATTGACTTTCTAATTGATTTTTTTTTTTAATTTTTTAAAAGTAGTTAATATACATATATCTATATATATAAATATGCTAGCTTCACTTGAAATTGTATGTGTAATTAGAATAATATATTTTAAAATCTATTGAATTTGATGAAATTTATAATGAATTATTTTTTTTTTTGTTGTCAATTTTTTTTTAAATCTAATTCAAAATTAAAATAATATGTAAATAAGTATTTTAATTTATGGAAAAGTACTAAGTTAATATTTTTTTTATTTAAGAAATCTAAAATTAGATTTAATTATACAAATAAAAAATTAATTTGACATTTAAAAATGTGCAAAAGCTAATAACCCAATAAACAATATCTCTTCAGTTTGTAAATATGGTTGTTGATATCATCACTGTACAGACTTTACAGGTCTTAAACCCCACTTTCTTCTCTTAATTAATTTAATTGCTTTCCCCCCCTTATATACATACACATACACACACACACACACACATATATATATATATAATAAGAACAAATGGCATGTAAGTTAATGTTAATTACTTAATATTTTTTTCTAATGATACCATATTGGCTTTTTTTTTTAATAAAAAATTATTTGTCACTGCCTTTAGAGATTCTAATTTTGATTTAATATAGGAAGCTTGTTAAATGATTGATAAGCTTGTAAACATATATATATATATACACAAACACACACACACACACATTCATTTTTGAAGTTAGTATTATGCTTAAATTTAGTCAAATTAGTTTAATTTTAGAATTTATGAACCAAAAAAAAAAATTATTAGAAAAAAATTTACAATTGAATATTGATTAGATATGTATGATTGGAATGAATGGGGGGAAAGAATTAGATTATGGAGATAGTGATAGTTGAATTATGTGATTACATTTTTTAGCTTATAAGTTTGTTCTGATTTTGGCTTCTCTATAAGCACTTTTTGGCTTCTACTTTTTTTCTTTTTTTTTTTTTTCTTTTCCTTCCTCCAAAGTCTCTCTTATTGGCTAAGGCTTTTAGGTTTCACCATATAAGCTGTCTTTATGGGAGGAAAAAAGAGCTTCACTAAATTGATATTAAGAAATAAAGCGATATTTCTATTTGTGACATATAAATACGAGCGAGATTAATCTTAAATTGTAAAAATAAAAATTTTGAGATGTTACGGTATCTGGGTTTTATACTACTAAATTATTATAATTTTTGTAAAAAAATATATTTTATTAGTTAAATTAATTATAATAGATTAATATTTGATTTAATTTTTTGTAATTTAAAAAATTAAAAAAATTTATTATTAAAATATCAGATTAAATGGATTGATAGTTATATTTAAAATTATTTATGTTTAATTTTTAATTAAATTTATTTAAAATAATAAATAACTTTCAGGTTTTTTACCATTGTTTTCTTTTTTTTTTTGTGGGTGTAATTTCTTCTTTTACAATTAATAATATTTGGCTTATGAAAGGTGTATCAAGTGACATGTCCCAATCTGTTGATGCTGATATAGCACCATAATAGCTTTTTATCAGAATAAGCTGTCCAAACATCTTAAAATTCCAATAGAAAAAGCAATGCTTTTCTTCAAATTAAATATATATATATATATGTGTGTGTGTGTGTGTGTGTGTGTGTGTATAAAGATTTTTACAATTTTTTAAATGGATTTTTCATGTTAAAACAAAATTATTTATGACCACAACCATTCAAGAGAACAAGAAAAAGAAAAACATTAAAAGTTAATTTGTCTCTTTGCAAATTTTGTTGGGTCACATTCTGATTTCTCAAAATCATTATATTTAAACATTAATTTACTCTTGAATTGTGATTTTTCCAAATTGTTACAAGATATTTTATAAGGAAACTAATTTTGAAAATCTTGGGCACATTTAGATTTTTCTTTGAAATATGCATTTTGTGTATTTTGAATTTCTAATTCTTAAAAATCAGATAAACGAATGATCCAATTAAAAGAATAAAAAAACCCATAAAAAATATGTTATTATATATGTAAAAGCAAGATCCAAGCATTTGCTGTTTGGCAACAAAGAAAATTGATTCTCTCTCTCTCTCTCTCTCTCTCTCTCTCTCTTTTTTCTCAATTAACATTCTTCTTTTTCAGCCATTACCATCTTACTAAGAGGACTAGGCCCAAGCTTTTTTCTCCTTGACAATGTTCTCCTCCTAATAACTTCCATTTGATTTCGTCTCCTAACTTGCAACATTGCTTCCTCTTCCACAACAAATCTCCTCATCAACACATCATCTGTCAAAGATTTTCCACGAAAAAATCTCCGTCCTTCTATGCTAAGTCGAGGAGTAATAGAGATTGTTTCTTGTGCAGTAAGACAAGGTTTTGATGTTCTTGGATAAGTATTACTTCTTCTAGGAGGAATGATATCAGCTCGAAAAGCTTCGTTGTAAGAAGAAATTGGTGCACATAAACAAACTCGAGTAAAGGAAGTAGCAACCTTAAGAGACGTACATTTTCTTAACTTTTCTCTATTGGAGTTGGTTTGAGAGATATCTGACGACTTGGAAATAGTTTTCCATAATGTTGTATTTATTGTTGGGACTTCTAATCCATTGGATTTGGGAATCGTTTTTCGTAAGACAATGTTCGTTGTGGAGATCTCCAATCCGTTTGACTTTGGAATTGTTTTCCATAGTGTTGCAATCTCTATTGCTCTTTGATACCAAGGTTTCCTGTAAAGAAAAAATTGATATATGTAATTATAATTTACAAATAATTCTTGATAAGACGAACAAAATTAAAATTTATAATGAAGTAAGTAACTGAAATTAAATCGTAATATAAATATTATAATTAATCAGATCATTAGTATATTTAGTTATTCGTTAAGTGCACATAAATAGTATATATAAATATAAACTTATTATTATTATTTTTTTGATAAATTTCAAATCCTAAACCCATTTATCTAGAAGAATTAATAACTAGATCTAGGGTGGTTTTTAAATATTATTTTTTAAAAGAATTTGGAAATCATACTTATAACTAATAATAATAAAGTGGGCCCCATTAAGAAATGAGGCTTGTCGAGAAATTTTTTGACCGTTGGCTTCCTAGCTAGAAAGCCATAATAAGAACAACACTCATTTCGGCTTTTCTTCAAAGTGCTTGACATCTATACATAATGTTGGTCATGTTTCACTTGCAAGCCTAATCATTTTAAAGACAAAATTGGAATACATTTTTCCCCCATATATATATATATATGTATGTGTGTGTGTGTATATGTATCTACATTACTAATTATCACCTTTTGGGTATATGAATACTCTGAGTGTGATATAAACACAATATAAAACATACCCTATGAAAATTGAAATAAAAAAATTTCCCCTTCGACATATTTTCTTATAGTAAGATAGAAAGAAAACAAGATTTTCAAATGGGAAGAACTTATAAAGCAAGAGTTGACAATTTCGTCCAACTACCAAAGTTTTTCTTTTTTTTTTAGTAGTTTGAGTTTAAGAGTTCAAATTCATCTACAACACTACATTACTAAATGTGATAGACAATATTTCATGTTTAATTTATTTTTTATTTAATTCATAGTCAATTCTTAATTTTAATTTTAATTTTAATTTTGATTTTAATATGTATAATTAGAACAATATTTATTGTAAATATTAATTTTAATACACATTTTTAAACTAAGAATTAAATGAAAGACAAAACAAAGGTAACCTACATCATAAATCAAACTCAAAATGTAGCTAGGACAAAAACATAGTTCAACAAATATGTAAGCCTATATAGAAGATATGAGAATTGTGCAGGAGAGAGAGATGGAAAGTGGGTGGATGATATACACACACACACACACACGCACATATACATACCTTGAGGGAGAGGTCTTTGAATCTTGCATGAACAAATTAAGCAAATTGAAGAAGACAGACCACTTGATGGTGAGAGAGGAGAAAGAATTTTCATTTGGGTAAGAGAGAAAAGAGGAAGGGAGAACTTTGCCTTCTAATTCTTACAAAATGAGAGAGATGAGAGTTGGCCCTTATGTTTTTTTGCACCTGTCTTTTCTTTTTTCTCCCCCATTCTTTATTACTACACACCCATAAACTCTCTTTTGCTTTTGGCAGGCATGATTCCCATTGATTTTGTGTGTGAGAGAGAGAAAGAGATATAGATATATATAGGTATATATATATATATATATAGATATAGATGTATGTATTCAAAGATCAAAGGCAAAGTAGGAAAAAAAAAATTGTTGCTTTTAAGGCAATTAGTAGACTAAGCCTTTAAAGAGGGAAGTGTAGTTGATTAAATTCATGTACTTTCTAGATCATACATGTATAGAAAAGTATACATAATCTATATATATATATATATATATATATACAAATGATATAATCATGTTCATTACCTCTTGATTAAGATAATCTCGTGGTGTAAATAATTATGATTCATGAGCAAAGTAAACATAGTTAGGGCATTAATTGGTTCTATACATGCCTGGCCTGCCTTTGGGTTACCAAAATAATAAAGAATCAAAGTAAGCACACCATGCTTCTTCAGGCTAATCTGGTTCACATTGATTTCAATCCTAACAGATACACACACACATACATATAAATATGTATATATATATATATATATCAGAGTCTTCATTAATTAGCAAAGTTGTGAATCTCATCATGATAATACCAAAAGCATAAAAAAGTTGATTAATAACATAAAGTAATCTAGTTTACTAAAATAATATAAACAATATAACCTTTAAATTTCTAAATGTTATGGCAGTAAAAATGTGTTTAAAGCAAATTTTTACATTCTAAAATTAAGTTTTTGAAAGATGATATTAAAGACATACTCTTTTATATGGGCAAATTTGAAATTTTATTTTCATAATACTATTATATAATCAAATTTTAATTATCAAAATATAAAAAATAACCATATATCATACTGAATTAATAAATTTATCCGTAGACTATAAAACCCAAAAAAAAGTAACTAAAAACAAGAGGAAAATTTCCTTATAACTAAACTCACATAAGCAAACATTAAAAGATAAATGGTAGAAATAGTTTAAAATTCTAACATACTTGTAAAAAATATTACTATAAAAAATTGATCCAGGCGATTAAACCAATCAAAGAAAAGGTGAAATTTTTATAGTGCAGCCTGATTTGAGATCCAGAGTGGTTATAAATTATTTGCCAATGGATGGCATCATGATTCAGTTTTGTGGGTGGAGTTATATCCAGAACACCCAAAAGCTGCTACAAAGTGGGAAAGACATGATCATTGGAGACGCATGTTGGGTTACAGATTGCAATTCAACCCTCATATATATACATATATATATATATACATGTAAGTTGAATCTCTAAGAAAAAAGGTTAATTAAAATAAGAAAGCATGCATTTCACTATATAAATTATTAGGATTCAATCAAATTACTGTAATCTGATTAGCATGTCAGGGTTTTAGAGGATTTACTTTGGTTTTAATTTATAAATCTTGGAGTTAGTTTGTATTAAATAAAATTTTAGTGTCATAATTTTGAGTAAATTTTTAAATATCAACTTTGGTTTCTTTTTTCCTTAATTGCTCTGTGAGTCAAAAGGTATTTAGGGTTTATCAGTCATCTTTTTTGCTTTTTCTGTGTAATGTAGACCATAGAAATGATTTTGTCCACTTTAATTGGACTGGAAATTATAAGAGCTCCCTCTCTCCTTCTAGAGAAGGAAAAAGGGATAGTTGTAAAAGTCAATAGTAACATCCTTTACCCTTTAGAACTCTACTGAATTTAAGGTTAAATTAAACAAGATCATGACTTTCAATTTTACAATTTGGACTTTTCATTTTACCAAACTGTTTTTTAAGGGTAAAACATTGAAAAAGAAAGGAAGATATATAGGGTAAAAAATTAAATAATTCTACATAACATAAATTTTTTTTTTTTCTCATTTTTCTCTTCAAGTGTACCAAGTGAAAATAGGAATACAGGATTCGAATGATAAAGGGGGGAACAATAAGAAAAAGAAATCAGTTGGTTGGCAACATGTGCCCGTTCTGACCATCTCAAGTGTTCGCTTGGGGGTCTTCCCTATTGGGCAGCCATTCTTGAATTCTTGAGTTCTAGAAAAAATCTTCAAGTTGAACCTAATTTACCCACCCGAACCATCATTTTCACATATCCTTATCTAATTCACATATTCTTTCATTTTCTCCTGTTCTTGTTTGTGTTGACAGAGATTTCTGCAACATCCGGATAGATAACCTTGTTAAAAAATGAACAATTGATGTCAAGTCAGCATGACAGCTAAAAGTCTGGCTTACGTATCAACATTCGGAGATGTGCGAAGGTGGCAAAGTTCTAGAAGGGAAGAAGGCAAAGCCCTATAAGGGACTGCAGTAGCATAACTCCAGATTTCGTATAATGATTCTGTTATTTTGTTTCATTTGATTACCTCCATGCACACAATTGCCTAACTATTTTGTACAGAATTTAAGGGGAATGTACAATTGTAAATAATTTATCATGCAGCTCTCTTCAATATATATACAAGTAGAAATGCAAATGTAAAAGTTACCTAATGCAATTCACTCAGCAAAATTCTCTCCATCTTTCTGGTTTATCCTTCTTTGTTCCCTGCAAAATACTTAAATCATTTTTTCATAAACCCAAAGATCATATGATATATTTTTTTCCGGGAAGTTACAGATTTAGATTTGTTTAAACTAATAATGTACATTATAGTTATCATGAAAAAGTGTAGCAAACCTACTACTGACCTTTTAAAAGGCAGATGCAGCTCAGAAGAGAGACGAGCCAGGATGAGATGTGCTCTGTTGGACACATAATGCTCATCCAGAGAGAAGAGCTCTGTTGCGACTTATCTGTATATAAGATTACAGTTGCAAACTCCCCTCTAGGGATTACAACTCAATCAAATTATTGCAGATTAGTTTGCAATAAGAAATTACTAAAGAAACAGAATTGAGTAAAATTTGGTAACTAAATATATTCCTGAAATGATCATAATAAGCTTCCCCAGTCAAATTCAGCCAGAGACACGATAATAAAGTTCAACCTTTTCCCGTCTTCTGATTACGATAAACTTTTCAGGGTTACTGGAAAAGAAGAGCCGAGAAAAAGAAAGTCTTCCGGCTACTTGCCAATTCGTGTAGCATCTAAAAGCAAACTTGGGTGAAACTGAAAGTATCCTGATCAGTCTCCTTTGTGTCATGTCTATCTCGCGACTAGACTCTACATCCATGAAAGACCGGAACATGATATTACGATTTTAACGGATCTGCTATGTCAATGCGATTTCAGCCTTTCAGTTAAATAAAAGTCCAGCAAGAGAAAATTAAAAGCTCCACAAGAAAAGAAAACCAATGCCAATGGATGAGTCTACTCATAAGTCATGGTACTTTATTCATAATTTACATAGAAGTACCAGTTTCCATCTGCTTACCAGAAAAAAAAAAAAACTAACTTGTGCATTCGTGATGAATTCACAAGAGGAAATTCTAGAACTCACTGGCTGTCAGGATCACCTGGCTGTTGCTTACTCCAGCCACCTGAACAAGCCTTGCGTTCCCCACGCTTTCTCTTGTTCCTGGGGATATGAATGTCTGCAGCTAAACATGATTCTAGAGTTGGCTGCTCCTGAGGTCCAGTGGGTTTCACCATTGGACCACTTTCTGATTTCAAAATTTGAGAAGGACCAGTGACTTCTTCAACCATCTCTGCTTCATGGTGCACATCTCTGGTTCGATTACCAGTCATCAGGAAAGTGTGCCTTTCTGCTTCAGCAGCTTCATTATGTATCAAGACATTATCTACAGTCTGCAATTATAAACATTGGGTACAGTCAACAGGTTTTTATGGTCAATGGGTTCCTATTGTTATTAGTATGTCAAACATCCATCTAGTAAATAGTTTTTGGAAACAAAATCATATGCATGGAAACACAGCACAGTCGACACATAATCCTTTCATTAGGAAGCAAGTCAATGCCAATTTCAATCACAAAGAATGACTACATAAGTTTAAAGAAGTCAAGGGACTTAGAAAATAGCATGCGATGTTGACAAGCATTAGCCTTGTATAAAGAATGGAACCTCAAAACCCTTAAAACCTTAGGAGACAAGAATTTGATGACAGGTTCTGATTCTAATTGCATCTCTAGGTTTAGCATATAACATGGAGCGGTTTCCATTTAATTACTTGTGGAAAGTAATTGACTTATATAAACAAAAAGATTCAGACAGATAACCTTGAAGAAAACGTGACAGTATCTCAACGAAAAAAAATATTCTTGTTGTGGTATCTATAATTTTCAAACATTCCCCAAGATACAGCTTTAAATATGATGTCAGATCACAGAATCACAGAGAATGAATCCAGGGGTGTGAAAGATGGAATAATGTTAAACTCATTCAAAATTTTGTGCAATTTGAAATAAATGTATCTGCATGCTTTCAGAAAATATTTGGTTGGAAATAACAACTCCTGGTGTGTGTGTGTGTGGTGCCTAGGCTGTTGGGTGTTAACTATGTCAAGAACACTTACATCTTCACAGGAATCTCCAATTTGTGACTGGCGGAAGGTAACATCAGAACCGGACAATATTCCCACTGTACTCTCAATAATATCAGGAACATGAAAATCCCCTCCATAGCTTGAGATAACGCTTTCAGGCATAACCAGATCGCTGACATCATACTCTAAAATATGCAGGACAGGATTATACATGACTCCTGCTGATATCGCCTCCCCATTTCCTGGAGAGAATGTAGGACTAGGTGTTTGTCCATCACAAGGTACAAGAAGACTCAAATTCTCGGAGGATGAAAACTTTGCAGCATTTTTAGACATCACAACATCAAGTTGACCCTTCAGCTTGTTAACTCGAGAATGCATCATCTCAATTTTCCAAAGAAGCTGCTCCAAGGGTTTATCATCATCTTGGAATTTTAAAGTTTGTTGATTGTTATTGACATCTAGTTTTTTCTTGCTATCAACATTTTGGTCCTCAACTGCTGCTCCAAAAAATAACACACAACAGCTGTCAGAGTCTGAATTAAAAAAAAATACAGTCTCTTTTTTAGAACAGTTTTAAGACAACAATGAAAAAAGTATGAAGTTAAAAATGTGCACAAAGAGAATTAGGAAAAAACCATCACAATGTGACTAGAGATACATACAGATAGGAAAAAGTAAGGGAACACCATCATAAATTCTCAGTACAGTACAACCTTTTATGCTGAAACAGTTCCAAATTATGGAAACATTCGTGCATGTGCCAGTATAGAAGAGCTTTACAGAGAGAAAAAAAAAAGAAGAACAGATTACATTTAGCTTCGACCTTTTTCCTTTTCTCTTTTCAGTTAGTTATTGCACTACAAGATTCCTAATAGCATGGATTACAATGTGAACTTGGTGGTTTAGCTTTGAATAATTTTTTACAGAAAAGAAATAGAAACTAGACTTGGTTATCTAATGCAACTCATGGCATTAGCCGTGCAATAGTGTTAATGGTAGAAATAGAAGTGCAGTGCAGCAGTAACAAACAATCGATCCCATAAAGGTGGTCAGACTTGATGCCATAATGCAAAATATTCCAACTAGAAGCAGAAGATTTAAATCAAGAATGATGCTTCATATTGCAGTGTGTAATATAGATTAAAGGCTAATAATAGGCAAGTCGACTGCTTAGAGATGTTGGCAGGTTTCAGTGCTATTCAGGTAACTTGATGTAGAATGATGCAAGCACGGATAAGATGCAGCAGAAACAGTTACCTGTGCTACCGAAATCATCAGCCAAAGCAGTGCCATCTGAATTAGCTTTCTTGGTTTCTGCATTGTTTGGAAACATTAACCACAAAAGTGATACAAAAACCTGGCAATTGATGTAAAGTATAGAGAGAAGCTTGTACCAAGATAAGAAAAAAGGTTGTGATCTGACATGTATGATGCTATATCTGTGGTGTCTTCAACTCTCTTACGTTTCCTCCTCTTTATCGCCTTTTCTCTGTAGTATTGATTAGAATATGGCAATGATTTTGAACCAAAACCTTCTATTGTTGATGGATCAATTCCTGAAAGCTTTCTTTGATCATATGCAGCAAGCTCGTTGGAATATTTTAATGCCTGGTGCTCAATTTCCTTAATTCTCAGTTCCGTCCATTTGCATCGCCACATAAGAGGTCGTATAAAGTTCCTCCAGTGAGTTGTTAAGTTCTTCTTTCTAAAGTACAACCACAAGCAATTTTAATGCTTAAATGACCAAGTAATGGTGCTAAAAGCATGATTAAATACATTCAGCCAAATATCACCTCTTATTACATACAAGGATGGCATCCCCTTGCTGCATTGTTAGTGGACTTTTTTTTCAGAAAAAAAAATTCTTATTGCACATCTAGGAAACATAAAAAAAAATCACTTTTAAAAAATTGGAAGATATAAGAACACGCACCTTGTTTGAGCCATTCTACTAAATGCATCACAGCCAGGCCCTAAATCATCATCACCGAAAAATTGGGATTCCACTTCAGCATCACTGAATCCACAATGTTTCTCAGTGTCAGATGATGTATTCACAAATGAGCTAGAACATTCAGTTGAATCCGGGTCCTCGGCTTCAGTCAATTTGCAGTCACTTTCATTTAGACAATCACTTATATTAACCTCTATGTCCTCGGCACCCTTTAGAGCATTGGATTGTTCATCCAATGGAAATACAGTCCGATTGACATCCTCACAACTAGTCATGCACTTCACATGATACCCGTCTGCATTATTCAAGGAACTCTTCTCACTCTCAGGTGTGACTTTTCTTGTGTGATGTGATTGATTCTCTGAATTGACATCCATTAGTGATTGACAAGGAGCCATATTAAAATACAGACTCACACCAAGCCATTGATAGTAACACTCAAAGAAAATGTCTGCTGTTGTCCTGAAATCAGAATGAATTAGATGTTTAGTACACTCCAAGCCATTCAAACTGAAAAAGTAGCAGATTACTGACCAGGTTCGGCTCCATTAGGAGACTAGAATAGTCATTGCTTTTATATAGCATGTTTTTAGTAAGAAACAGATCTCTAATATTCAGAATACCAGTCTACTAACTTGGAGGTATAAGATCAGATCTTTCAAGGTACGGCGGGAGGGAGGGAGGGAAGATACATGCAATGCTATTAGAAAATGTCATTCCTTATGATTTGGGAAAAAGAGGCTGATCAAGCAAGGAATCATAATACAAAGAATAAGTACGAACAAGGACACTTTTTCTGCCGACCAGAATGAGTAAGCAACCAAGTGATTGTCTCCAGAAACTTTTAGAAACACTATTTTATTATACATTTGCATATTCATAACAGAATACTGCCCACTACTGATGTAGCAATAAACTCAAATCTCAAAACCAATCATAACATCTGAACAACCATTTTTTAGATATTAAAAGAAAAAAGGATTGAGAATTTACCTTACTTGTGAAGTATTTATAGCTCACTAGAAAGTAAAATATAATGCTTGTTGTACAAGTGGAATCATTCAAATGGTTAATGCACCTTTTCTCTATTTACTAGCCTTATATAACAAACTTCTCCAAAAAAAATTATGCCTGCAGGCCACGGTCAGTCACTGTTTAATTTCCTTTCCTAGTATAACTAACTAATAAAAGTACTTAATTTTAACCACAAATTAAAAGCCTTCTCTTTTTTCTTTAGTAGAAAGGTTACATGGAAACAATCAATACTTGGCTATCATCCCTAAGTGAGACCATAAGTGCTAACCCACTATTAACAAAAATTAAGCGAAGTTTAGATGGAAAGCGTGAAAATAGCAGTCCTTTCCTTAAAAACTACGTACACTCTTACTTAGTAGGAGAAGAGATGGCAATGAGATTAAAGAAAGATATTTAATAAAAATGCTGTGATTCTGAGGATTCCTTATAACTTAAAATGACATCATCCAGTAAAACGTAAACATTCAAAGAACTAGCGCATTCCCTTTCTTTGTAGGACATACTGGTTACATGAGAGGAATTCCCAAAAGAAAACTATAGAAAACCCAAAGGCAAAGGGAAGGGCAGTTCAGTTTTACAGTGAAACCAAGCAACTCCATGAGTACTGAGAATGCCTATTCAGATGTTCCCTGTGCACAGAAAGGACAGACCTCAGAGAAATTCTAGGCTTGTGCTGAATTAAGTGTGGCAAACACTTGCAACTAGACCTCAAATTTTATTTTTAAAAGATGGTCATAAAAGGTTGAATCAGGTCAATTGTAGATGAATGCAGAAATATCTCTTTTGATTTACCACAGAAACAAACAGAAGATTCTTTTTCAAAGAGCACTATGAAGTGGCCTAGTGATAGAACTACATAAGATACACCATTTCATATATAACTATAGTGGCTGCAACATACTATTAAGTACCATCCTATTCCATGACAAGGCTTCCTGCTTCAATATCCCATTCCCTGATCACCTGCTGCATACAATGTATCATTGAGAATATGTTAGAAGCTAAATTCAACAAAACGAATGAAATGCATGAGAGATAAACTAGTCATCATTACAGATCAACTCGTCCATTTCCTGTTATCATCAATCGCGTGGTATGAAAATACAGTCGTAACATTAAATCGGTCCCTTAATCAGCTTTTGCACTGCTCATCCTTCGAAGAATCGTAAGATATAACCAAACAGTTTCTTGAATTAAGCTTTGCATGCATAATATTTCATACAACAACAGTGCAACTTCCATCTCCACCGATTTTAAAAACAAATTCACAGTTCATAATAAACATAAACCAAACAGTTTTCCGATACACGCACTGAAATCAGCAGACGTGATCAAGCTAATGCGCAAAATTAAAAAAAAAAAAAAAGAAGATAGATAGAAAAACAAACAAACGAACATTTCAAGCTACGGTTTGACAATCGCAAGCAGCAGATTGGAGAACGGACTACATCATGAACAAACCACAGCCCAAACAAAGCTGGCTTGAGAAAGAGAACAAACACGAATTCAACATAAAGCTTCGTGTAAACGTACATAAGCAAGTAGTACTTTACTAGTTTATATAACTCTCATTTATATTTCACCGAATACAGGTGACGCGAGAGAGAAAGAGAGGGAGAGTAGACGAACCAGTGAGCTGAGGAGGCAAAGCGGCGAGGAAGAAGAAAGGAGGAGAGCAGAGTTTAAAACGTTATATTTATATTTGGAAGTAATAAACCTAAAAGCGCAGCTTCTGCTGCCGTCGTACACTTCCCGCTTTCGCTTTTTATTAAAAAAAAAAAAATCAATCGCTTTGCTTCTCTCCCTTTTGCTTTTTTTTTGTTTTTTTTTTCTAAAAAAATATTTATTAGCCGAATTTTCAATTTGTATTTTAATTTTATTTCTATGTGACTACGTGGGTCTCTTTCTTTACTACTAAAATAATCATTTTAATTTATAATAATTAATTAATTGTATAATAAAGAGAAATTTATATGGGTATTAAAAACAAAAAAAATACCTGAAATTTATGGAAAGTCCCCTAAAACATGCATTAATTTATTATAATAAAAAATATGTATATATATATTTATGTTAAAATTCTGGCATTGAAATTTTAATTAGAAGATAATAAAATTTCGTATAAATAAGATATTATGAGATTATTTTTAAAAAATTTCGCAAGTAACTATAATAATGCATTAACTTTATCAAAATTTTTATATAATTCTATATATTGGTTGTTTTTGTATAGTTATGGGATAATTTTTATTTAACTATAGTTAAGTTATATATAGATTTGCGAATAAATAATATTATATTTGTTTTAATTATAAACTTAATAATCTATCATATCATATAAGTAGAAAAGTATTTTAGAACATCATAAAATCTATACTATTTATTTAAAATAGGTAAATTTATTTATTGTTCATAAATTTGATTCCAGTTTCATTTTAATTTTAGTATTATTACATAAAAATTATACCAACAGTGATTCTATTACATAAATAGTTTATACTATATATTTATTATAATTTTAAATGTTCAATAATTAAGTTGATTGTGATATAAAAAATAATTAATTACAATAAAAAATATAGTGCAAATTATATTTATAATTAAAGTAAAATTATGATTTTTTTTAAAATTACTAATAAAAAATACATGAAATATATAAGATAATATTGATCATCATACTCGTGATCATCAATGAAATTAATTAATTAAAGTTAGCTTCAATTATTTCGTATTAATAATAAATAATTCAAAATTCATCAATATTATAATCAAATTTACGTATTAAAATTAAGTATATATTTTTATTTTCATTAGGTTTTAATAAAAAATACGATTTAATGCAATAAAGCTGATTCTGAAATTATAATTGTCTTTATATTACAAATTTAATAACATAATTATGTAATAAAAATAATTAATTTTGATTATAATATATTTTACGTTACATATATTGCCATAAAAAAACCAAATATTTTTTTTAAAAAAAGCAGGAATCAAAATAAAAAAGTATAAAATTCAGGAATGGAAAGTATAATTTGCATATATTAATTAATATATAAAAAGTAAAACCGTTTTGCACTCTTAAAGCATACTTTTCTGCCAGATTTCTCATTCAAAGATATCCGTAATGGCATAATTGCCTTGCCCGTTATAATTACCAAATTACCCTCTTCGTTTACCGAAAACCCGAAACCCATATAAACTCCAAAGGCGCAGAATAATTCTCCCTAATTTGAAGGGTAGGATTGTCATTTAACCCAACTAACGATTTCCTCATGTCCCCGTGTCATATATATTAATCTCTCTCTCTGCCTGCAACGGTTCATCTTTGACTCTCTCTCTCTCTCTCTCCCCGTCTTTCTCCATTTCTCTCTGTAACAATGTCGGGTCACTCATCAGTTACTTTGCAGAATTCTTAATTCAAAGCCCCAGAACAAGCGAACTACTAGTTGATATTGGAATCTGTTGTGCATTGAAACCAGAAATCGCGAGGGAAAATAAATAGGAGAAATAGATGATCGGTACGCGAGGTAATTATATTAATCTGACCGAAACGGTCCTGGAGTTTATGGTGCCGTCATGGTGGGAGGTCCAGGTAACGATGGCTGCGTCTGTATTCGTGATCGTTGCCTATTGGTTCTTTACGTATCGTGGCGGAGGTGTTGATGGCGGTTTTGACCGATCGCAGCTCGTGGAAAATTCCAACTCCGGAGATATTTATGATAGAGACAAGGTTGATTCCTCTCTCTCTCTCTCTCTCGGTCGTTTTTTTCTTTCGAGTGTTTGGTATTTTATTGGCGTCCATGTTCTAGTGTTTTGTTTTTCGTTGGTGAAATTGCATGTTTAATTAAGTTGGTTCAGGTTTATTCATGCCTTTGTCGGAATTTTTTATTGCGTCATCTTGATGTGAACTTACGTTGGCTTTCAAATAATTAAGATACCTATGTGCTCCTATTTACTTTGTATCTACGTTTTTTTTTAAGATTTAATGTGAATTTTAGTGGACTCCAAAAAACAAATGGTTGCTGCTTCAAATTCAGTTCTTGCTGTTTCTAGTTTACTTGTCCCATTTTGACGCGATTCTACGAGTGTTGGATGATTGCGATATTTCATTATGAATACAAGGTCGATGTCTGTATTTCTTCTTGTATTTCTGTGGGTTTTGTTGATCAATCACTTCTTCCTGTTCAATTCGTCGAAATTTCACTTAGCTTGGTTGGTGCAATCTAATATTCGAGGAAAACAAGGTTGAAGGTAATTAAATTTTAGAACTTCAGTTTGGTTGGATGTTAGAGTAAGGATGCTAGTTTTATTCTTGTTTAGACTGAAGCTGCTGATAAAGCGTCTGTTAATATAAAATGTATGAATCTTGAATTTTAGTAGTTTTGTTTTCACTTCAGCCGGGGGAAAACCACTTATTTTTTGCCTGCTCATTCAGTTTCTAACCAGACCAGAAACAAGATCCTTCTTCTCTCCCTTTCCCAATATAAAGCTAGATGAAATGCAGTTAATAGAATTTTTAGCATTGTAGGATTCATGTCAAAATTTGGACTGCAAATTAATCAAACATATGCTTCATACATGTATTGAAGCATGAAGAAAGGAACTCATGACGGCACTGCCAAACCTTTTAAGGTTATCTGTTGTCTTTATGCATGGGGGTTTAGAAAATATAATCACATTGCAGTTAGGGTTGTGCATACTTGTTTCATGGAGTAATTTTCCACTTCTTTGACGTGCAGTTCTGCACTTATTTTGTAGATGAGCCTGTTGAAAGGATATCCTCCATTGAACTCTGCATATATAATCAAGGTAAGCTTGGATTTCTGACATGTGTTTATACCATACATGAACATGAAACATGAGGAGTTTGGGTTGCCTTAAACACCATATCTTTAATCACGTTATAATGTGCTGTTTTTTTTTAAATCAACATTTCTTGCAATGAGGTGGTATCTGCTGTGTTTTTCAGGTTGAATTGTTGGCTGCTAAGAATCTTATCGGTGCAAATCTAAATGGGACATCGGATCCTTATGCTATTATTACTTGTGCTTCAGAGAAGAGATTCAGGTTATTTAATCCAATGGCCCACATTTTAATTTCTTAAATAGTTAATAAACTAATAATGTTGTCAACTTCTCAATGATCCTACATTGATCTTAATAGGCATCATTTTAACATATATGTCAAATTCTATATTATCCTAAAGTGGATATAAGGCAGTGATTTTTAGATTTTTTAAAATAGCAATATGGCAATTATTTAAAATAACCACCTAAATAGCATAAGTTCCTTAAAGGGTTGCCAAATCTTACATTGATAGGACTTGAAAAATTATGGATTTGATGTGGTAGCAGTATGGAATTGAGGTTTGAATGCGGAAGTAATTTTCAAATGAAAGGTTAAGGTCCTATGTGTGGTTCAGAAAACGATTCAGGTTATGTGATCAATTCACACTTTTGTTCTTAATGATTAATAAACTGTAATTTGTAACAAATATGTTAAACTATAAATTACCTCATATGAAATTAGATTTTTTTTCCCGCTCTTTCTTTTCAATAGAACACTAGTATTTAATTGTGATCTTGTTGGTTGTCACTATTAGCTTTTCATAAAAGCAATAGCCTGATTTTTTACGGCTTTTTTATCAAGTAATATGGGCTATAGGGGATTTAACGGGAAAGCATTTAGGCAATAAGAAAATTGGTTCCAAGTTTATGTCTTGCCTACTTCCTGTTTTTCCTTCTTTCCATAATCATGAGGTGCATCTACAAGCAAGTTATAGCTAGTTCCAAATGCTGATGTTTGTGATGCCAACAGATGATGCAACCTGCTATAGGACTGGGTTTAGGCAGCCAAGCCCAGGAAATAGGAAAAGCATGCATGAGAAAATTCTTATAATCTAAGGTTAACCTTTTTCTTGTTTTTAATTTTTTATCTGTTTCACTCTCTCTTCCATCTCTATTGTTTTTCCCCCTCCCTTGTTCTCTACTTTCCATCTCTATTATATGTTCCTCCATGTCTTATCTTGCTCCTTGCTCTTGGGCATCTCAATTTTGGTTTTCATTGAGGATATTTTAAGGTGTTTGGTTGGCTTATTTGTTTTATTATCATTTTACAGAAAAAGAAAATCTATGAATGAGGCACCGGAGGAGGGGGGGTTGAGGGGTGGCAGAGTCTTTTGTAATACGAAACTAGATACGATAAACAAAATCTATAATGTCCACAAGTTCTCCAATACTTTGTGAGCATGGCGTAATAACCTTGAGGATTATATAATCATAAATGATAAATGCCTAGCTCTATTAAATTGGTTTACCAGCCATCAAAACTCTATTGTTCTCTCTCTCAAGAATAAAAACCCCTCTATTTTTCCTTTCTCTCCATATGGACCAAAAGATGGATAGTGTAATGAGCTCTAGACCCTCCCTTACTTTTATATAACATCCCTAACCAAGCTTTAATTTCATTCAGCAATGACCCGTCAACCATGTACTTCATGTGTATAAAACTTAAGGTTGTTTCCTAAAGTTGTCTCAACTAAGGACAACATAGAAGAGTTTATTTTTTTTGAAACAAAAGTATGAATATGTACTGATGCAAGGGTGCCAAGGGGCCACCACTTATGTACAAAAAATTTACATATCGATTAACATATCAACAATGAAATCTAGGTCCTCTAAACATTTAGTGTTGTGACCCAAAACAGTGGAGCCAAAATAGTGAGATCAATTGTCAATGATGGTACTAAAACCTACTTATTTCTCTTCAAAAGCACAGACAACATAGAAGAGTATGGATGGGGATATTTCAATCATTGGCACGAGAAACATCTGTTCAGGGGAAAATATATAAGTTATCCAAGTATTCATTTCCTACCAATATCCCATGCACAAAAAGCCACCTCAGAAGGTGCTCTACCCTTCCCAAGTTTAAACTCCAAATTTGCCTAGAACCCTGCTAGCCACCTTTAATACCCTTCCAATCGGTTGTATCATGAGACCTGCTACAAATCTTGGAATAACATCCACTCACCCAAATATTTTCTGGCTATAGCCACCTCTTCCATAAACCATTAGGGCTGGAGGAAAATTTCCATAACCATTTAGCGAGCAAGATTTTATTAAGGTCGGTGGTGGGCTTAACTGAATATCACCGTGGTTGAGGTGCAAACTAAGATTGTTCTAACCAACCAAGTGAAATTTTCTCGATTCTAAATCTATTACTTTTTGGAAGCTGAAAGTTCCCTCAAAGGTCAGTGTCTTTATTTGGACTGTTAGGATTAACGCTAATGATGTCCTCGACATTCCAAGAGAGCACTCTTTTTTTTTTTTGAGGAATGAGATGATGTGCTATAAGATGAATCTCAAATAGCTGAAGTGCCTCCCCTGTTGCTACTGTTCTCCTACATCCTTTTCCTCTCTTTTCACTTGCCATGGTTAATAAACCACTTCCCCCCTAGAGAATTTGAATAATGATTTACCCCATCAGTCTTCTCTGTATAAGTGTGCCCTTACACCTTACCATATAGGATATAACTTTGGTATGCTTATTTTTGGTATGAGAAAGAGTTAGGCTTATGGGAGTTTGCTTTTCTAGGTATAGGTGAAAAAGAATTTGTGTAAAATCTTTTCCCATTGCTAGGTCATGTCAGAAAGAATTTCACATGATTTCGTACATCAAAGAAAATGGAAAAAAGCTATCTGTAAATTGTAATATGAGATGCACTAACTTGTTTGAAATTCAGATCATAGGCAAATGCTATAAATTATATTCTTCTTGTCTTTTTTCAACAGTAATTTTTTCCTTAAATTTTAAGTTTTTAAGTATGATTTTATCCTCTTTGTGATTTTTTTAAACTTGTATTTCTGTTGCTGTTGCAGTTCGATGGTTCCTGGTTCAAGAAATCCTATGTGGGGAGAGGAGTTCAATTTTTCTGTAGATGAGCTTCCTGTTCAGGTTCTCATCATGGTTTATTTTTGTTATGGATTGGAATTTATTTCAGTTGAAAGGAAAACAATTATGGATATGATTTTATTGACTATTAACGTGTTGGAAGATATTGAGAAACAGATTTTTACTATATTTCCTTATTTAAAAACATCCCAACTTTTTGAATTATATTACTAAGTTAATTACTAATATCCTTATGTTGAATCATGGTTGCTTCATTACTATCATCTTCTTTGAATGGAAAAAGAAATGTCATTAAGGAGGAATGAAAAAAGTAAAAGGGGAAAAAATTACTTGGTTATCCATAATATAGGGTTTATGCTTGAGAAAATCTTGTTCTTTTACCTGGTCATCTATAAAATAATTGCTCTGTCTCTTCCCATCTCTCACGAAAGAAATAGGACTAACATTGTTGTTAAGACTGGAATGTTGGCAATATTTCATCAGATCTCACCAAACCTGCGGTAAGAGTTTGAACAGGCTGAATCTTTGACCTTTCTTAGCATGGCCAAACAAGATATGGTCTAGTGTAAGGAAGAATGTTGTGTTCTCTTGCATTGATGACTTCCTATGTTTTCTCTGCCTTGGGATTATGGTGCCAAACCTAATCCAAAAGATTCTCCCTTACATCACTTTTGAGGTTAAACCTGTTTAGCTCTTTTATTTTGAAATAAAAAAAGTGTAGTATGATTCATTCACAGGCACCAAAGGATGCAAACTCATGTACAAAATATTTACATGTCAATAATAATATCAATTAGGTACATCTAACTAGCTCTTTCACAAAAACTTTAAAACCTCCTAATTCTTTTAGCTACACCTATAGGCATCCTAAACAAATTTCAAGAGAATGGTAGAAAGACAAGGCCGGATAAGAGTACCCTTACCCCTAAGGAAACAAACTACATACCTAGCAATTGAGGAGTTTGCAACTTTACGCAATTGAAAAAGGCTTACCCCCAAGAAGAGTACCCAAACAGTTATGGATCAAAATAGAATGATACACCCAATTGACCAATCTGACTTCTCCTAATATCTCAATCCTCCAAGTTATCACCAACTACGCCACTCTTGCAAAAATTAGTGCATAACCTCGACAATACCTGCACTTGCAAGGTGATAACAAACATATTACTATATTGAGGCAAAAAAGAGGATAGTCTTATCAGCAAACTGTAGGTGGGGAACCTCCAACTTGTCATCGCCCCTGCCACCCCGTGCAACATAAATCCTCTCATAAAGCTTCTCTCCAAAGCCTGAGAGTATGAGATTACAAACATCCATCACATATGTGAAAATAGAGGAAAGGGTTTTCTCCCTCACCCTCCTTTACTCACAAAACCAAGTCGTAGGTTTTCTGTTAACAATAAAAATAAAGTAACTGAGGATAAGCAGCCTCTAATCCACCTCCTTCACCTAGCGCCCAAAATTGTTCCTAAACAAGATCTTGTCCAAAAACCTCTTCTCCTTTCTCAAAATTCAATTTAAAAACTGTACCTTTTCCTTTAGATCTTCTAACAAATTCCGAAAAAAGAAAGCTTGTACGAACACAATTTTCTTTGATTGGGAAGCTGCGTTTGGCAATGTCTTAACCATGGCAACTTGAGGAGAAGTGGAGGAATCCTAACATGTCCTTTGTGTCTTTATAAAAGTAAATCTCCCAACAATCTCCTCTGTCAATGTTCCATGGCTAGAAAGATGTGGGTTTTAATTCTCAATCTTCTTAATTTTTCTTGAATGGTTTTTGGATTGGTGGTCGTTGAGTTTGTGCTTGGATGGTACCAGAGTTAGAAAGGGAAAGTAGCTCCACTCTTAGTTATTCCTTTGGCTTGCCTTCGGGTGATTTGAAGAAAAGAGTAGTAGAATCTTTGATAGAGTTGATAGGATTTTTGGTATACAAGATTTTAGCCTGGTATTATATCAAAGTTACAAAGGTTGGGAAGTGTTTTTTTTTTTTTTCCTCGTTACTTTGGCTAGCCTGTGGGTGATTTGGAGGCAGTGAGTGGTGGAATATTTGAGAAATTTGATAGGATCTTTGCCATATGAGATTTTCGCTTGGGTTGATATTAGAGTTAGGAAAGCTGTGGAAGAAGCTTATTTCCCTCCTTCCTTTGGCAAGCCTTTGGGTGATCTGGAAAGGAAGGGATAGTAGAATCTATAGGGTTAGTTGATATAATTAGAGGTCATTGGTTCCTGACTTGTCTATTTTGTTTAAATGTTCAGTTTGTCCTATGTGAAGAAGATTTATGGAGCTTCAACCTTAAAGCTATTGTCTTCTTTTGAAAAGATATAAATTTCTTACATATATATTATTACTCTTATTTTTCTCTCAAAAAAAATCTTTGGACCACATATGTTTCTTTTCTATTTCCTGTTGCCTAGTGAAATTTGTGAAGGGCCTTCATACTGTCCAAATCTTTGTTAAAGATCAACAAATTCAAATTCTATTAGATGCCTGCGTAATTGAAAATTCTACATTATGGTCAAGCTGACTTCATAATGTGTTTGAGGTGAATTTTTATCATTGTGATGACATAAGGTGAAGTGAAGATTTCACAGGAGGTTTCTCTCGGTGTTGTGGTATCCTGTCAATTGTCTTATTTTGTTATTAAGTAATCACAAGCCTGCATAGTTGAAAATTCTACATTTGATCACCCTGATTTGGTCATTGTGTTTAGTGGTGAATGTTTGTCATTGTGATGACACGAGATGAATTTAAGATTTAATTGGAGGTGCCTCTAGTGTTGTGGTATTTTTGTTTGATTATTTCATTTTGATATTAAATTTGTTATATTTACGGGTATCTTTTCTCTTATTGCTTTAACAGATTAATGTGACAATTTATGATTGGGATATAATTTGGAAAAAGTGCTGTTCTTGGTTCTGTAACTGTTCCTATTGAAAATGAAGGTCAAACTGGTGCAGTATGGTATACTTTGGATAGCACATCACGGCAGGTAATTTTTCCTGTCTAACCCCATTTCCTATTTTTAATTTAATTTTACAGTCTCTTTTTACTATTTGCTTTAGGCCAATAAAGATCTGATACTCTTTCTCACGTTTGTCTCCACCTTAAAACGATAAAGCTTCCTGAGAATTCTTCTAGGTATAAAGATTTTGGGGATGTCTTTGATATCCTTACACATCTGTAAATTCCTTTGTATTCAGGCGGTACCCCTTTTAGTGCCATTCTAATTTTATTCTAACTTTTTCTTTAAAAAAAAAAAATTCTTCTGGGTAGTGGCTCAATTTGATAAGTTTTATTTAATTTTTATTTATTTTATTTATCCTTTATGTTAAACTGTCTTATGGACCACTTTATCTGTGTGCATTTGTGTGTGTGTGTGTGTATGTGTATATGGGTGTGTTTTTTTTTTCTTCTACTGAATAGGCAAAATCCGTATGTTAATCAAAATTATATTTCGCTATCAGGAAGAAAAGCAGTAGAAGTACCTTTTTTATGATTTTTATATTGCCATAGAATTTGGATGAAAGGTTTCTCTTGGTAGGGTTATGAATGGCTATGCTGGAGCTAATGCTAGAAGAAGGGTTTCTTTGGATAAGCAGGGGCCAACTGTGGTTCATCAAAAGCCAGGGCCTTTGCAAACAATATTTAATCTCCTTCCAGATGAGGCAAGTTGCAGATTCATTTCTTGTTAATATTGCTTTCTCTAGTCAAATTACTATGCATATCCTGAGTGATGTCTCTCGAAAAGGATGCTATAGTGATCAAGTAGAATGTCCTTTTAATTTCTTGAATACTTTCTGGTCGCAAGACTAACATATGAAGTCTCTGTTTTAGGTTGTTGAACATAGCTATTCATGTGCGCTTGAAAGATCATTCTTATATCATGGCCGTATGTATGTCTCAACATGGCACATATGCTTCCACTCGAATGTTTTCTCTAAGCAAATGAAGGTTAATGTTACATTTTCCTATGAAATTTACACTAGCTTCTGCCATTGTTATTTTTAAAACCCTATCTTTTTTGCCCCTGCATTGTATTTTTCTATATATTTAAACGAATGCTTCGGTTCAATTAATTAATGATGAATAAAAGTAAAACAGCAAGAGGATAGTGCTGTAAGAAATCACCTACAGTGTGGAGTTTTTTCCTGGTTGACAAACATGGGTAGGGGTTGAGGTGAAAAGTCAGTTGCTTTTAGGAGCATTCATCTTTCAAACCAAAAAACTAAACCGGATTTTGAAAAGTGTGAACGATGTAAAATAGATGTTTTGAAGCTATAATTTCTGTTTAACGAGGTGGATAATGTATTTTATTGATATTTTCCCTAATTTTGCATAATTAATTTGTCTATTTCATAACTTTTAGAATATTACTAAAGTAT
The DNA here is from genome assembly GCF_000150535.2 of Carica papaya. The sequence goes on along the minus strand of NW_019014683.1, from coordinate 2,582,145 downwards.
ATTATTCAAAAACTTGAATTCTTTTTTTTTTTTTTGAAAAGAAAGAATAAAGAATTAAGATTAATGTGAAATAAATTAAAATGTATGTAAAAAAGATAGTACCTATGTGTCCAGTGGCACAAATGCCAAGAGAGGCTCTATGACTTGGGTTTGACTTTTGATTCCAACCATTACAAATGTCAATTAGTGCTTGTCCTTATTAAGGAGTATATTACTAGAAATGAGGCATGCTTATCCTGATTAGGAATAGTCTTTATGGAACCTGCCATTCTGTTATTTCTCTTTTCCTATTCTAGTTAGGTTTCCAAAAGAATGCACGCCATAGTGAAAAATTCTATGGGGGATTTTGACAAGCACAAAAAATTATCACCTGTTTTGCTTTAAATTCTATGAAGTAACCTCTGGCCCGTGGAGGGTTGGGTAGTAGATCAATATGTTATCTCAACAAAAACTTGCTTGCCAAATGGATTTGCAGATTTGTTCTATAGGGGTAGTCTATGGTGGAAGCTCATATGGGCCAAATATGATATTCATGAAGATGATTGGATGTTTGGGCTTAGTAGAGAAGCCTATGATTCTAGTCCATGGTGGGTTTAGTGTGATCGTATTTAGTTTAAAGTGGTGGACAAGTACTTGGTTAGCTTTTGATAGGATGTTTGCTTTACAGATTGTCCTTTGAACTTCTAGGTTACTAGTATTTTTGGCGTTGCTAGATTTAAAGATGATAGGATGAGGGACTGGGTGTGGAGCACAATGGTGCAACGGATTAGAACATCATCTTATTATGCACCTCAATGAGTGGGAGGTGGGGGAATCCAGTTTGGAAGCTTTCTGAAACTGGATTATTTACTGAAAGCTTATTACCTCTAGTCCTTGAGCTAGAGTATGGCAGCTTCGCTTGGAAACCTATTTTGGAAAAAGAAAGATATCACCGGGTTTGTTTGTTTGTTTGTTTTTTTTTTTGTTTTTGCTTGGAGACTTTGTGAGAAAGAATCCCCTTATCTTTAACAACTTGATGAAAAGAGGAAGTATTCTTGTCAACAGTTGTTTACTTTGTCTGAGGAAGGCAAATGCCCTGACTATCTATTTCTTTGATGTCCTAAGACCAAATTTCCTTTGGTGGCTGGCTGGCCAGTGGATGCTGGTGTGATGGCAGGCTATGAAGGTTGGCCTCCTTTATGGTACTTTTATTTCAGCAATGAAGGCCGAATAAAGTTTGTAAAAGAGTTTGGAATTTCTTAACCTAAAATTCTGATATTATGTTGAGAATAATTATGTTGTATTTTCATTGAATATTATATTCCTATATATATAAGTTTTAGGGGAAAAGAAAAGTTACAATTAATTACAACGGATTTATTTTATTCTAATACATTTTAGCCTAGTTTAATCCTATTTATATATAAAGTACATTTTTTAACAGGCGCATCTCAATGATTGTGACATAATGGATGACAAATATGCAATCATATTTATAATACTTAGTCATAGGCATGAGAAACTGATGGTATCTTTGTCTCTTCCTAATAATAATCTATCTTAATGTATATATATGTATGCATAGAAAATAAATTTCAAATGATTTGAGCTTGGAAACAGCCTGCTATTTATCAATAGGCGAGGGCAGACTGCTTTTGGCTCTTTTGCCTGTCTATTCTATTTTGGCTGGCTTGGAGACATTAGAGGAAGGTCATTATCTCTGTCCGGGTACAATCATAGCTTCATTCATTTGTTGAACCTTGGGGATAACCTTTAGCATTAAGGTCAATCACCACACCACCTCTATGATAACTTCTCTTTGTCCAGTTTCGTGTGTATTTTCTTTAAGGCCTATCCAGGCACAGCTGCTCTGGGGCATTCAATTCTTCTTTCTTTTGCTGCTGATCTCACATCAAGAGCAGCTCCTTCTCTCATGGTCATCGGATGAGAGATCTTCCTCCGACTCTGAGAAATCAGTCAAACACCTTAGCATTGACTCAATTGATATAACAGAATGCTACATTTACTATAGGAATCGATCAATCCCTGTTCTATGACATTCTTTGGATTATTTTTCAAGGTTATCCATAAAACATATACTTGACACATTAAATGTTGGAACATAGTTGGAAGGTGTATTGCAGGCCAGAGCCTTTGAAGTAGCAGTCATGCTACCCATCAGGTGAGGTGCATGCCTTGAGTTGATCCCTTTCTTCTGCAAACCAATAAAAAGAAATGCTGTTGACTAAGCTTAATGGTTTGCTTCTGGAAAAAGAAGGTTAACTATTATTAAGAAGAGAGGAGAAAAATTACAAAGATAGAAGAGATAAGTCATCCTTCTACAGGAAGAATAAACAGGAAAACCAAGAAACAAAAACAGAAAACAGAGAAGATTTAGCAAAGAATAGCCTCCCGGATCCTTTGCAAGCTAGATAATGGCATATTTCTAAAAAACCATGTGCCTTGCTGACAAAGAAGCCAAAAACACTATCCTATCCCAAATTAGATTAAAGAAATGGGCACGTTAATTGAAAATTCTGGTGTTGGAGTTTATGAGAAAAAACCTATGTTTGAGCTTAATGCTTAATTAATCATATCTTGCTAAATACATCACTATTATTTCTTATTTTATAAATTACTTATTTCAGTGTTGTATGACTTACATATGACAGGTTGTTATTCCATTTGGAGATATAGATGAGGTATTCTCTTTCTTTATTTTTGAAGGTATCTCCTTGAAGATATATTCTTGGCTTGGATAGTATCAAATGCTTATATGGAATGGAATTGTGAGTCATACAGATACGTAGGAGTCAACATGCATTCATCAATCCTGCCATAACAATCATTCTTCGGATGGGTGCTGGTGGGCATGGTGTACCTCCACTTGGAAGTCCAGATGGTTAGTGGCTAACTGCAATTTTTGAAATATTTATTAGTTAAATTGTTTAATGCACTGCAGTCTTGCATGCTTAACATTTTCATTTTTTAAAAATGATTGCTCACTTGTTTTTAAAATTTTAGCCATTAAATTTATTTACTTAACTATCTCATTTTGCATTCCTTATGGAAGACTGCTCTTGTTATATGTTTGCTTCATATTTGACATGGAAGAATCATTGCCCACCTCTCTTAAAGTTCACAGATTGAGTTGATCGTAGTCAAGGTTTTATATTCGCAAACTTGGTATAGCTTCTTTATGACTATAATTTCATCAATCTGTAGCTTCTTCCAAGTAGCCGAATTTTCTGACTCCCTTTTTTTTTGGATGAGAAAATAAGTATCGTTAATAGAGAGAAAAGAAAAATGTATAAGTGAAGAGAGTAAAACATCCTTTGAGGACTCCAAGAAGGACAAGAGCAAAAGATAAACAAAGGAGAAAAATTCAACGCAAAACAGCTTTCCAATCCCTTCTAACAAGGTCAAAGGAGACATCTCTTTAACACACACAAGCCTTGATATAGAAAGAAGCAAAGAAAGTCATTCTGTCCCAAAGAATAGAGGAGCAAGGTAATGACCCTTTAAGATTCTAGAATTATGCTCTAACCACAAGACCCAATAAAAAGGGCATATCTCCAGTGTATACTAGCTTCCTACCCAACTCCCATAAGGGACAAATTCATAAATGGTCAACAGAGGGGGGGTGGAGGATGAATGATGCAATTATATCAAAAGGCCTAGTCCAAAGTTCTCTAGCTAAATCACAATAAAGGAAAATGTGATAAAGGAATTTAGCACACTCTTAAACCACATAATATACACATTTGAGGAGACAACAAGATTGAGCTTGCAAGCTTGTAACCAGCGATTTGTGTTAAGCCTGCTGGCAAAAACGTTCATCATGGAGAGAGTTTTACATTTCAAAGAGCATAGGTGAAAGTCTCGTCATTGTGACAACTAGGTTTTGGAGTAATATAGTTAAGAGATGACTTGTAGAATAAACATTTGAGGAGTTCAATGTCCAATTTTTGTTAAGTTGGGAAGAAACACTATTAGGCCCAAGGATATTAAGAAAGGAAAGCATATAATTGCCCTAATAATTTTTAAGGTTTTGTTTTCAAAGACATATCCACAAGCAATGAATAATAAAGGTTAGATAGATCAGCAATCTAATTATCTTTCAAGAATAAAATGCAAGATTAATTTATTTAATAATAATAATAATAATAAAATGCAAGATTCATCCCTTACTCTCAAACAAGTGAGAGGGATGAAAAGGTCATAAATTCTAGAGCTTCCTGTGAGTTGCGTACTCCTAGCTTTAGAATCTCACCCACTCCTTTCTATTTAATTTGTAACCAACTTATGCCACAAAGAGAAAGATTATCGGTACATTTTTATATTTGTACAATAAAGACAAATTTCTAGGCACCAAGTTCCCAACTCCCATGCCACTTACTTTTTAGAAAGATAGCATACTTCCCATCTATATTTCAAAAAAACAAACATACTTCCCATCTAACTAAATGATCTCTCAAGGCCTCACTTTTCTTCTCATAATCATCTCAGTTTTCTTAACCACTCTTCTAAGTTTCTAAACAAAGAGAGAGACTGCAAAGGAGTATTCAATAAAGAGGCTTGAATAAGAGTAACCTGACCAACCAAGTAGCGAAAACAACTCACCCTTCCAACAATCAGTCTGTCTAGAGATGCTACATGGCCTTTTTGATTACCCCCTAAAGGAATACCTAAATTAGTGATATGCCTATTACACTTGTTTGACTCAACAACAGTTTAATAACTTCGTCTTCAACATTTATCCCCAGAAGGCCATTCTTATTAAGGCTTTGGGTTTCGCAGGAGAGGAACATTGGGAAGGTTTTGGAGACATGAGACTACCAAACTGATTTAGAATGGGAGTGTTCTAGAACGGATCCATCTCAATATTGGAATATTGGAGGATATTTACCTTGTTTAGGAATAGCTTTAGTACTATATTAGGAATTTTTCTTCTTACTTAGTTAGAAATCTTTTTTTGTTATTGTTTTCATATTTAAGAATTCTAGCCATATGAGGCTATGCAAACACACTATAAATACATGAATTATTGATCTTATTTAATAGATTTTCTATCAATAAAATATATTGATACTCTTTGAATTTAATGTAGCACAACCCTGTAATTGTGGTTGTGACCATCCTGTGATTCTAGTAGCTGCCAATCCTTGTGATTGTAGATTTAATTTATCGTGTATATATATATATATATATATATATATGTATTATAATTTTGATGAATGGGAAACCTAGTTCTTGGTTTTGGAAGCAAAGGTTTTGGATAAGTGGTCCTCTTTCCCCATTTCCCTTCACAATTAAGGCAGATGCTCTGAGCCATATGTTATCTCTTGGTACAAAGGGAAGTCTGATTGAGGGCCTTATGGGTGGCGTGGTAGGGTGAACGCTTCTCATCTCTACTTTGCTGATGGTACGATGCTTTGATGTTTTTACCATGTGAAGTTTTATGATGCAGTCAAATGATATCAGGTCTATGTATTAACCTTTGGGAAGAACAATTATAGAGGAAGTAAGGGACTTGTGGCAACACAGGATTGATTCAAGGTGGGAGGGATACAAATTTATGAAGAAACAGAAGCACCTGAAAGAAAGTTTGAAAGATTGGAACAAGGAGGTGCTTGGAAATGTTGGATAATCAAAGAAACATGTACTTGAAGAGACAGGAGATTTAGAAAAATTGGGGGCAGAGGCAGCAGAAGAGATGTTGATTATAGAAGAAAGAAGTTGGCGACAAAAAGCGAAGATTAAGTGGATCAAAGAAGGAGATGCTAATATTGGATTATTTCATAGAGTTGTGATCGCCAAGAAAAAGAAAAAATGCCATTAAAGAGATTGAACTTGGACATGGGGGGATGGAAAGGAGGTAAAAAATTTAGCAAGGAGAATTACTCAATACTACAAGAGTCTGTATGCTAAAGAGGATTATTCTCGTCCGTTCCTCGAAGGAATAGATTGGTCCTCATTTGGAGCGAAGAAAGGGGGTGGATGGAAAGACTTTTTGAATTGGAGCAAATTAGAAGGGCGTTTTGGGACCTAGGTAATAATAAAACTCCTGGGCTGGACTGATTCATGATTGGGTTCTTTAAGGTTTGTTGGGACATTGTCAAAGCAGACTCACTTAAGCATTTGAGGAATTCTACTTGAATGGTTCAATTTGCAAAAGCAAGAACTCCACTTTCATCACCCTAGTTCAAAGAAGGAAAGAAAGAAGTCTATGAATGTTTCAAAATTTTGCCCAATCAGTCTGGTGACTAATGTCTATAAAATTATGGCAAAATTTCTTTCCTTTTAGCTAAGTGAAATTTTGGATGATACTATCTCCATCTAACCGGTTAGCCTTTATAGGTGATAGACAAATCCATGATGCACTTTTGGTGGCCAATGAGGTGGTCGAGTACACACCTGCATTGCATGTGAAGGGTGTGGTGCTAAAATTAGACTTTGAGAAAACATATGATCGAGTCAAGTAAAAGTTCCTAGATTGGTTAATGGAGCGAAAGTGATTTGACAATAGGTGGAGACAATGGATTCGAGGTTGTTTATCCTCTTGCTTACTTGCAATGATTGTTAATAGAAAGCCTAGGTATTGGTTTAGAGCCTCAAGAGCTTCTTAGGCATGGCAACTCTCTCTTGCCTTTCCTCTTCATCCTGATTGTGGATATAATGAGTAGGATGTTGTCTATGGCTATAGAAAGAAACTTGGTGAAGGGGCTAAGAGTGGGAGAGCAACATGTTGAGGCATCCCGCCTACAATTTCCAGATTGTAGGATTTTGTTTTTGGAAAATGAAAATAGATCCATATTCTCTTAACTTGGTGATGGGGCTAAGAGTGGGAGAACAACATGTTGAGGCATCCCGCCTACAATTTCCAGATTGTAGGATTTTGTTCTTGGAAAATGAAAATAGATCCATATTCTCTTATCTATGTGTTTGAACATATCTCAGGACTTGAAATTAATTTGGTTAAAAGTGGACTAATTAGAATTAACATGGGTGAGGATACAATAACCTTCTTTTAGAATCAATAGTTTGTACAAAGCTATCATGGCCCATCACTTACTTTTTTTTTTTTTTTTGAAATAAAAGAGATAAAATATATTCACAAAGGTACTAAGGGGGTACCACCCAAATACAAGCCCGTCACTTACATCCAAGGAGTAGGTATGTTCGGGGATGGTTGGATAATAAGGTGGGTAGGCGTCTCCAAAGCTAGAAGGGTTGTCTTTTCTCTTTAGGGGAGAGAATAACCTTAATTAACACTTTCCTATCTAGCTTACCACTCTATTATCTATTCTTTTTAAGATCCTTACCGGGTAGCTGAGAGGATTAGGGGTAGAATGAGAAACTTCCTATTGACTGGAGTTGGTTAGGAGCAGAGAGATCATTTATTTAAGTGGAGAGATCTGTTGTCAGCCCAAATGTTCAAGGGGCTTTGGTAGTGGAGATCTCAAGTTAAAGAACTTATCTCTAATAACAAAATGGCTATGATGCTTTCCTCTTGATCATACTCTTTATGGCATAAGATAATATACAACATTCATGGAAGTGGTAGGTCCGGGTGGGATGTCCCAACTTGTGTTTCACAGATAACACTTTAGCCGAAACCTTTCTGATAAGGAGACTTCTTATCTGTTAGTGTTACTCAACATGCTAGAACTCATACACATAACCTCCCAGTCGAGGTTTCTTGAGCCTTTGGGTCTGTTTACATGCAAGTCTTTCTTCACTTATCTCACCAATAAACCCAGTGCTACTCATTTTCATACTGCATAGGTTTTTCTGGATGCCAAAACTTATTTGATGATTAAGGTACTATCAGCCAGAAGCTCAACACTAATGACATGCTTCAAAGTTATGCCCCCCACTGTGTTTTGTCTCTTGAAGTGTGATGTTTTGTGCTTCAGAGTGTTTCTACATTGCACTATATGGAAGTCATGGCTGGTCCGATGAACAATTCTGGACTTAATTGGGCGGTGTCTCCTACAGTTGATAGCTTCATGAATCCTTGTATTCAGGGGATTGAGGTGAGCAAGGAGGCTAAAGTACTATGGCATGGTGCGATTTTTGCTGGTTTTGGTGTATCTGACTGGTTAGGAATTGTGAGATTTTCAACAATTGGGCAATATCAATCTACGAGCTAACCAAGAAGGTCACGTTCTTGTCTTCCTTTTGGGCAAAAGCCTGCTGACATTTCCCGAACATGAGTATATTAGAGCTCTCGTAATTGGGGATGCTATTATAGACAAGGATTAGGAGAAGGTTTTCTGGTTTACTTGTTTTGATTTCTCTTTCATTTGTGTGTTTTTTTTTTAAGGATGATGGCTTATTCTCTGTTCTTGTAATCTTTCTCTCTCGTCAATAATAAAGCTTCTTCTTTTACCCAAAAAAAAAAAACTTTAGGAAGAATAGTCTTATGGGCGTGGGCTTTCCGAGACCATTTTGACAAACTAAACCGAATCAAGGGAATAGGAGTCAGCCACGGAAGACTTCACCAAATCTCCAGGTATATTATCTCCAATCAGCCAAGGTGCTTAGCATAGGAGGCTTCTTCCCATCTCTATCGAAAGAGAGAGCAATCGTCACATCTGCGCTAGGTAGCTCTAAAGCTTACCTTCAACCTTGATCCACTACTTTTTTTCTTTTATATATGATTGCACTGGCAATCAAAGAAAGCAGCAAAACCAACCTTGCCCAAGCGGATTTGGCTAAACAAGAGAGAAAGGCCTTCTGTTAGAGGGTTGGCTGAGTTGACAAAGTGCAATCTTTTAGAGTGGCCTATCACTTATCTAGGTGCCCCTCTGGGTGTTAATCCTCGGGTAGCTCTTCTTTGGATACAATGGTGCGTAGGATTTCTAAGCATCTTCAGTCTTGGAAATTTGTTTGATGTTATATGAGATCTACCGTCTATGTATTAAGTATTAAACTTAGAAGAAGCTGTCTTGTGGGTATCAATATGGAGGAGCAGACATTTAGAGGGTTGGCTAAGTCGGTAGGCTGCAACCATTTAGGATAGCCTATCACTTTCTAGATGTCCCTCTTTTACAACAATCCATTACTTTCTAGGTTTTCCTCTGGGGGTTAATCCTCAAATAACTTCTCTTTTGGATCAAGTGGTCCATAGGATCTCTAAGCCTCTGGAGTGTTGGAAATGTGCTCTTTTTCCCTTTGTGGCAAGGTCACTCATATTCATGTGAATATGAGAGGAACCATTGCATCAGGTGGGAGGTTTGTTTTTTGCTTAAGAAGATGGGACTTGCACATTCAGAACTTTTTTTTTATAAAAAAAAGCATGTCCTTATGAGTAAAATGGTTATGGTGTTTTTCTTTTCAACCCAACTAGTGGTATAGGGCGATTAATAGTAAGCTCGGCTTGTATCAAAATGGTAGGAACTTCAGATCAGTGTTTTGACTTTTTCTTACAGGAGCCCCTGGAAAGCTATTTGTACTCTTTATGCTTCCTGTCTTCCCTTACCCAAATTGAGAATGGGGATGGTTAATGTATCTTTTATGGAAAAATTCTTGGATTGATAATGTTTCATTTGTCATTCGTTTCCCTCACTTGGACAACCTGTCACAGAGTCACAGTACTCTTATCTCCTCATCTTGTGATTAGTCAATTGGTCACTGCTCATGCAATATGTTTTTTGAGAAATATTAATGATCACGAAGTTGTTGATAAGAATTCCTTGATTCAACAACTTGATTTTGTTGTCTTCTAGTCCTGCATTGCTGGTATTTCTTTTCTTTATTAAATAATATTTCTTTCCCTATTAAAAATACCTGCTGCTAGATGATATCAATGTGCATTAATACTTGTGTGCATGCACCTATATGTGGATTCATGCATCTAGAAAATGCTATTATTGTTACTGATGATTCTTTATTGTTGCTGATGATTTATTATTGTTACTGATGATGCATTATTATTATTACTGAAATTGAATTAATTTCCAATACATAAATATGTTTGCTGTAATTATATTATTATGTAATTTTTTTTTTACTTTCATTAAGCTCATACAGTCACATATTTAAGCTTTTAATATAAAATCGATCTTAGCCTAATAGAATCTATTCCTTTCCAAGACTGATGAGTATGTAGCCTTTTTTTTACTGTTAGGACCACTATTCCTCTTGAAGTGGTTGTTTTCTTTCTAAAGCTTGGTTATGGTATGCTTTATATTGCCTTTATCTTTCTTTGCCATTTTCAGGTAGAGTCAGGTATAAATTTGCATCATTTTGGAACAGGAATCATGCACTAAGAGCTTTGCAACGGACAGCAAAGACCTACCGTGCATTATTAGAAGCTGAGAAGAAGGTCAATCACTTGTGTACCACAAATTGTTCTTTTTTTATTTTTGACAGTCTTCTTTGCTTGATCATAAACTGCTTAAAGTGATGCCATGATTACATTTTGTAGGGATGCAAAAAATTTATCCTTTTCTTTTTTCTCTGGCAAAGTAATAATACTTATCCTTGAGCAGCTGCAAAACAACAATTACACTTGTGGTCACCAACAATTTCATGAGCTTATCTACATGGACTTGAAATAATTTATCATTGGTGTTAACTCATTCATACAGCACAGATTTTCTCTCATTTACTAGCTAAATTTACAGGGTTGGACTAGGAGGTATTTTTTTCCTGTCTTATTCTAATTTTGTCCGGCCTAAAAATGAAAAACAGAAAAATAAGATTGAAAGGTAATAAATGTGAAATTTTAAACAGAAATTGTTTAATTAATTTAGAAGAATATTATAATGTATATTACTCTTTTTTGGTATTATTATTGTCTCCTTTTCAAGGAAAAAAAAAGAGAAAAAAAAAAGGCAAAGAAGGAAAAAGAGAAAATGAAATGACAAAAGTGAGGCCTTTAAAACATTAGCCTTTTTAATCCATTACCCTTTAATCCATCAACCCAAAAAATCCCAAAAACCCAAATTCATTAACTCAAAAATCCCATAAATCAGATCCACTAACCCACTTAACCCATTACAAACCTTATCAACCCTTGAAACCAACTCCAAACACATTTAAACCACTCTCCCACAAAAGGCCAACCTAACTTTCTCAATTCTCTAAACCATTCTCCCATTACAAATCTTTCTGCCCTTTTAAATAGCAATAATGATTTTGTGTAATCTCTTTGGGGTTTCTGTACATCGCGGTTGCAACATTCTAATACATCTACAAGGCTTGTAGATTGGTATAAGTTTATTCTGCTATTATACATTTTATTGTAATTGTTCAGTTGTGGAAAGCAATTATAGAAATGAGAAAAAAGGTTCTGATTTTGCTTTTTCTTGGCAATTGTATAGGCACAATTTTTTCTTTTTTCATATGTTGTGATAAGGTGTTTAGAAAACTAATAGTTTTAGAGCTCTCTCCTAAAAACAAATAAAGAACATATCCAACAGAATTTTCTTCTTGGCAGTTGTATAGGCACAATTTTTTCTTTTTCATGTGTTGTGATAAGGGTTTTAGACAACTAGTAGTTGTAGAGCTTTGCTGTCTAGGTAGCAAGAATTCATGTCTTAAGTTTTAGCGGAAAAGCTCAGATTATATTTTGTTTTCTTTTTTTTGGTGGAAAGAAAAAAATTTTATTTGATATGTTCTTTATTTGTTATAGGAGAGAGCAGAATCAGCATTGCGTGCACATAGCAGCTCTACAAGAGGTAGTGAAAAACAAGCCAAGATTCCTGAAGATGGTGCGTCCAAAACTGAAAGACTTCAACCTTTCATCAAAGAGGAGGTTCTTACTGTTATCTATAATGTATGCATCCCCTTTTTCCTTCTCTTTTATGATTTTTTTTCCTTGTCTTATTTTACCATTTTAGTTCTTTGGCATTTGTTGCAGGATGTTTTTCCATGCACTGCTGAGCAGTTCTTTAATATATTGCTGAAGGATGGTTCTAGTTTTACAAATGAATATCGATTGGCACGGAAGGATAGTAACCTAATTGTAAGTCTGAGGTTATTCTCAATGATAGCTCTCCTACAGTCATACTAATTTATGGGGGATAATTGTACAATAACACTAAGAAGAGGATAAACTCTGCCATTTGATTTATGGTGCATTTGGTTAGCAAATGGAACAAAGGTGGAGTTGGAAAAGAGCAGCTATTTTATAGAAGTAAAATAAGATTGCAACAATTATAATTGATCATATTGTTTGCTTGGGAAGTTTAAATAAGAGTTACCTTGTTTGGCTAGTTGGTAAGAATGGGAGTGAAAGAGGATTGTTAAACATTAATATTATTTATAATTTTTATTCAAAATTAAAATACAAACAGAAATTAGAAATACAATTATTTAATATTCTAAGAAGTTGCATAATTGACTAAAAAATATTTAAAATAAAATAAAATAAGATAAAAATACTGGGCTTTATCTTCCCTGATTCAGTCGCCAAAACAGAAATGAATGAAGGTCTCCAATTTTCAGTTTGTCAGCATTCTTATAATGACGTGTGTTCCTTTGTTATTCCAAAGTCTGTTGCAGACAGAGAAATCTGTAACATATTGGACTTTAAAACAGCAAAGAAAGATGGTTAGCCTGAGTTGGGGGCTATTGTGTCCCAGAATGACTTTGTATTATGGACCCATCTATGATGGTTTAGAAGTGCAGAAACATTAATGAAACTACCACCATTGTAAAGCCGTCCAATCAAATAAACCACTTTTGAAATCCTTGAGTATTGATTGTAAAGAAAATACTTTTCTATTAATTGAATTTGCTAGTTCTTTTCAGTTTAAGTATGAATACAACTGTAGATTATTTGGTTGGAATCAGAGGCATTTGATGTAGACTGCAGTAAGCATAAATCTTACACTTAATATTGATGGGTATGTTGGCCAAAGATGATTATTGATGGCAAAGGTTAGGTGGGTAGAGTTTTAACAAAGAAATTAATGCTTAATATTTTGTTATTTTCAGATGGGACAATGGCATGCTGCAGATGAATATGATGGTCAAGTAAGAGAGATAAAATTCCGATCACTTTGCAACAGTCCTATGTGTCCTCCAGACACAGCAATGACTGAATGGCAGCATTCTGTTCTATCAGTAGATAAGAAAAAACTTGTTTGTCACATCCCTTTCCTTCTTTCTAATGATAGTGATAACAATAACTTGCTTATACCCTATTGATTAATCTTAGTGATGTCTTTTCCTAGGTTTTTGAGACCGTGCAACAAGCGCATGATGTTCCATTTGGGTCATACTTTGAGGTATGCAATAGTAAGATTTAGTGTTGCAGGTTAAATATTTTTTTTGGGCAATAGTCGTGTTTAGCTTTTGCATCTCAGAAAATCTTTGAAGTTATTGCTCGAGTTTTTTCAAGCTCTCTCCTAGAAGGTCAAATTCATATCTTCCTCTATCATTTGTAAGGTTAAGATGGTTCTCCACATTAATTTCATAACTGATTTGATCTTTCTTTCACTTAAAATCCCAGAATTTTGTTTTGCTTTGTCCATTGTGGGTCAATATCTCAGTTTCATGTGTTTCTACATTAAATTAATCAGGTAGTTTCCCTTTAGTTTGTCAGACAAGCCAAAAATTAATTGATTGGTTCAATGATGGTTTGGAAGTTCAGAAAAAGAAAAAAAAACTGGTATAACTCCATGATAGATCTAGTTCTACATTCAATTGAATTTTATGTTGTGGTCAATTATTAGACAAGTTTCTCAAAAAAAGAAAATATTAAACTTTTTCTGGGTGCAGCTTTGCACGTATGAAGATGAGTTCATATATAGAACTAACCTTCTTCATGTTGGTCATCTTTCTTGCCATCCCTATCTGCTTGTGTGCATTTCCGCCCTATTTCGAAAGGAAACTTGAAAAGTGAACACTCTTTCACCTTTTTTTTTAAAATAAAAATATGGTCTGTATCATTAAGATTTCAAGATGTCAAGATGTCAATTCATTTATATATCAAGATGTCAATAAGATTTCTAAAATCCCCCATAAATTACAGGTCACCTATAACAAAAAGAACTCAAGGTCTGAAACCATCTATCTCTAACTCTATCAAAATCAATCTTCCATGCCCTCGAAACTCTCTTATGTTTCTTTTTTTCCATACCACTCAAAATATAGTAAGGAGAATGAGTCTCGCATGTCTCTTCTCCCATTAATACCCTTTCACCGTACATCTCGTTGCTTATTGTACCAGTCATTACCCAATTAAACCTCAGCCTGGATCATGGTTCGTAAGTTGTATGCAAGTGCGCACCAAAACAGAATATGGTTACAAGACTCCTCTGCCATTCTGCATAGAAACCGATCATTGACAATAGTCTTTTCCCTTCTCATTAACTTGTCAATAATCTTTTCCCTTCTCATTCTGCATAGAAAATCAGCAGTGAGCAAGAGTTTCTATGACTGCATCTGCTGGCAGCTGGGCAATGGCACTGAAATCATAGGGAACTTGTCTTTCAATTTGAAATTACCAGCCGATTCATCCTTCCAGAAATTGAAAGACAAGTTCCCTATGATTTATGAGATTGCTAATGAAAGGGACATCCTTGTGGAGAAGGTTTATGAGAAGGGGAAGGGGGGTGTGGGTGGTGTATTCAAGTCAGGAGAAACTTGAAGGATGAAGAAGAGGAAGAATACTGTAATCTGCTTCGTTGTCTTGCTGTTATTAAGGTAGAAAATCAGAAAGATAAAAGAATCTGGAAACTGGACAAGAAAAGAGGCTTTTCTTGGAAAATCTACTACAATTATATTGTTAAAAATGAAGATGAAAATGTCATGGCAGCACCTTTCAAGCAAATCTTGAGGTCAAAGGCTTCTCCTAGAATAACTTTCTTCACTTGGGAAGCTGTTAAAGAAAAAATCTTGACCATTTATATGTTGAGAATAAGAAGAAATATGATGATTAATAGGTGTTATATGTGCAAAGCTGATGAAGAATCATGTAATCACTTGTTACTTTGGTGTCCAATGGTGTACAAAATTTGAGAGTATGTGTTTGGGATTATGGGAATGAACTGGGTTATGGCGGGTAGTGTTAGCAAGGAGTTGTGGGCGTGGGTTGGTTTACGTAAAAAGAAAAAACAATTATTCCTTATTTCGATTTTCCTTTTTTGGGATGTGTGGAGGGAGAGGAATGCAAGGACTTTTTTAAGGAAATTGAAACTGACATTGTAAACATTAGAAGTAGATGGTTTCATACTTTTTGTTCTATTTTGTTAGATCATGACATATTAAATTGGAAAGATATTAAAACTGTCGTGGACTACTTGATCGACTTGTAATTATTTTATTTTCGGGTGGTACCCCCTTGATACCTTTGTCATAATAATACTCTATCTTTTATCTCAAAACTAACTTGTCAATAGTAAGAATATATTAATGTCCTTCTTCCCAAGCATAGAAAGCAACTCTTGGAGGAGCATTCACATTTTAGATTTGCTTAAAAGGAAAACTAGTCTCTATGGAGTCATTCTTGGCTAAGTAGTTATAGAAAAACCTAACCATGAATGTTTCTACTGAGTTGAGGCTCCAAACCGATTGGTCATTACTCTCATTCAAAGATACAGAAGATAATGGGCTCAAGAGAGTCTCATACTCATTTATTTATCAGTCATTAAAGTTTCTCATCACCTCCATATGTCATTCCCTTTCCCCTCAAATGTCTCTGAATGACTCATGGACTGAGATATTCTTATACCGTGAAATAGCAAAAATCTGTAGAAACTTATCTCTGAATGCCCCCATGTTGTCAAGAGTCTATCCAAAAGCTAATTCTCTCTCTATGCCGACTTTTCATCTTATGCATTCCTGAAATTTACCTCTTCCTATACATATTTTTTTCACACTCCATTTCCATGCAGTCTTGGCAATATTCTGGAATTCCTGTACTACCACCTTTGCCACACATCCAAACACCATTACCACAAGAAAACCTTCAGAATCCACTAAAAAATTCATTTACTTTAGAGATTATATTAGATCGTAGGTTTTCTCTGGTGTATATAAGGAGGAAAATGTCGAGTACTAAACTTAAACCAGTCCAAGAATTAGATCTTGATCTTGGAACTGAGGTAAATCCCAAACAATCTATACAGTTTGATAATAATATGTTTATTGCACTGCATAAAGGTACAAGAGCATGCATTAAATATCATTTTTATCTTATCTCTCAGTTTGTAATTTAATAAGTGTTTACTATCTTATAAATTTTTTTTCACAAGTTTGAATACTGAATCTATTCTTAATACAATATTTGAAACATTATCTTGTGAAGAATTGAAGAATGCTATGGATATAGAAATACAGATGATTGAAAAGAACTACGCTGAAGAAATTATGGATCTACCCAAAGTCAAGAAAGTGGTGAGATGCAAATGAGTTTTCTCAATCAAATATAAAGTAGATGGAACAATCAAGAAATATGAAGCGAACATATACATAGATATTTCACTAGGTTTTAACTAAAAACACATATCAAATATACTTCCAAGAGATATTCACACCGGTAGTTAAGATGCACACAGTGTGATTCTTGTTATAGTTGTCCATTTTGACTGATAATTACAAAAATTTGATGTAAAAAATATCTTCCTGCATAGAGATTTAGAAGAAAAAATATACATACATATTTCACTAGGCTTTAATGGAGAAGCAGGATCAAATAACATTTATAAATTAAAGAAAGTACTATATGAACTCAAAAAGTCACCAATAGCATGGTTTGACAGGTTTACAAAGGTAATGATAGATTTTGGACTCAAGTAGATTCAATATGGTCACACTTTATTATCAAATACTAAGAGACAAGATAAGTTACAACTCTCCTACTATACATTGATGACATTATCATATGAGGAAATGATAAAGAGGAACAAGTAACACTAAAAAAGTGTTTGGTATAAGAATTTGAAATCAAGAAATTAAGTAACTTGAAGCATTTTCTAAGAATTGAAATTGCACGTTTTAAATTTGAGGTTTTTATTTCTCAATAGAAATACATTAATGACTTATTAAAAACATTAGAAAGTTGGCATGCAAACCAGTTAGCACTCTTGTTGATCGTAATAACAAATTATGAATAGCAGAGTAAGACACACCAGTAAACAAGAAAATATATCAGAGATTAGATGGGAGATTGATATATCTGTTTCACACGAGATCATATATCATATATGTAGTAAGTATTATAAGTCAATTCATGCACAATTAAAAAGAATGCACCTACAAGCATCATACAAAATACTGCAATACTTATAAAGGTCATAAAGAAAAAGAATTATGTTTAGAAGAAATGACAAATTGCTCCTAAAAATCTATACTAATATAAATTATGCAGAGTCAACTGTAGAGAAAATATCTATTATAGGCTACTATACCTTACTTAAGGGCTAGTCACTAGGAGAAGTAAGAAACAAAATGCAATTAAGTGCAAAATTAGAATTTCAAAAGTAGCACAAAAAGTATGTGAACTACATAGGATAAAAAGAATTTTGGAAGATTTTAAAATCAAGTGGAAAGCCCTATATGCTTCTATTGTGACAACAAGTCGGTCATAAGCATCATTCACAATCCGGTGAAACACGACTGAACCAAATGCATTAAAATTGGCAGATATTTTATGATAGAAAAATTTAACAATAGCATAATATATGCCTCATACATGTTCACAAATTCTCAACTGGCAGATATGTTAACTAAAAGTGTAAGCAATCTAGCATTTCAAACTCTTATTGGTAAGTTAATGATAGAAAATATCTACTCCTCGGCTCGAGAGGGAGCGTTAAAAAGATGATAAATTAGATTAGAGGGTATAAGACTAAAATACATCATTTGTAATCAATTTTTTATTTCCTTTTTTGTCTTGGAAAATCTGTATATATAGGGTTATAGTATTCAATAAAATATAACATCAAACCATTTTTAATATGAACCACGATTGGACATCATTTTCAAGGTGGAAAGAGGCTAAGCCTACCTTGTCTTCTTTGGCTGTCCTTTGGTATTGAAAGAAGTGCTCGCACTTGTTAATCCACCCCAACAGATCAGCTGAGCCATCATAATCTAGGAAAGTCTAACATTGTGAATCTTGACACCATACTTATGCTTTTTGTATTGTTGTTGGAGTCAGCTAGCTTCGTCTATTCTTTTTGTTGAGCTAGTGATGTTGACAGCCTCCCTCCTTATAGCCAATAATTCCCTAGATAAGCTTTCAACTTGAGCAGCAAGCTTGCACTGCCCCTCTTCTGAGTAGGTACGATCTTCTTGGCATTGCTTCATGAACATCTCAAATTGTTAGAAACTTATGAAGTCCTCCATGACCACCGCCTCTAATACCAATTTGATAGGGTCTCGAGCTTTGGATTTGGTCACAAGGCCCACTAGTGTGGAAATTTTAGGCCTTGTTGGCCTATAGTGAGGTTCATTTAAGAGAATCTCCAATATTTTAGAGAGAAACTCTTTGGATTAATTGCTTTATTACTTTATTTATATAATAGATGTATTTGTATAAAAGCTAATTGAATTAGATCCTTATTACAATTTTAGGAATCATAGTACTAGTTTTATCGTAAGTTCTAATCTAAATAAATTATAGTTCTAGGAATCCTAATTTTAGTTTTATTCCAATTTCTTAATCTAAATAATTATTATAAATCTTTAAAGAATTATAACTCATATTAGTTCCTTAAAGAAACCAACTTTCTACTAAATTCAAACTTCTTCCTTTGCTGCTTCCATTGGTCCCACACCCTATTATTTTCTGTATTATAACATCGTGTTTTATTTTGGGATGATACATGGATGGGATTGCCCTTTGGCTTTGTATTCTCCTCATCAATCTAATCTTTCTTCTTATTACAATGTCCCGGTTAACAACTTTATCATGAATCTTTCTAAGATACGACACTCCTGGGATATGCACTTCTTCTATAACCTCAACGACCGGGGATCTAATAGAGCATATTATCCTTGATTCATTTAGTTAGACCTTGTTTCTTTTCAAGCGCAAGCAGATCATAGAATATGGAATCTTGATCCATCAGGTTCCTAGACGTGAATGCCTTTTTTCAGTTATTTTATCCTTAACATAAATCGCCAACCTGGTTTCCAAACTAGCCTTTTCTAGAAAGTTAAGATATTCCATTTGTGGCGAAGTGTGGACAGATGCTTGGAATAAATGATTTGTCGGAAACTTGAGACCTAATTTCCTTCTTTCTTCGGGCGTTTGTGTGATGTGCCTCAAAATGAATGAATCTCATGGCGGCCTCTTCCTGAATGCAGAATGAAGTATCTCAGAAGCTCCGGAAGAAGATTTTCCATATTTTGGGGCTATCTGGGTTTGTCCACAATCTATTTAGTGTTTCTTGGGTTCTCATATTCAAGGTGATGGAGGAAGAAAGTTTATGAAGAGGTGCCATTGTTGCCAGGTTTTGTGTGTTATGTTGGAACTTAGAGCTAGAATTTTTAAAGACTAGTATACACGTCCTCAATTTCTGTGTAAGGAATTGACTAGTTTGGCCTCAATTGGGCACATAATTGTTTTAGAGGCATTATCCATTCTATAAAGGAATTGGGAGACTCTTTCATATTGGTTTTTGTGTTTGTTATGGTTTCTCTTTCTCCTTTTCTAAGAGGTCTTAGAGGATATTTTTATATCATTACCTTTTTTGATCTTAAATAACTATTAAAAAACGATAAAACAATTATATGAAGTTAAACTTGACTGGATTTTGCTTAAACTCTTTTCAATCTTACCCGACGAAGCTGTTCTCCAATTTACTCCTGAACAAGAAGAAAAAATTGAAGTTCGCTGTGTGCTCTGCAGAGCCTATCACACATGTCGAGTATTCATAAAATATCCTAAAAAAAGAGTATGTTATGACTGAATTTAGGTGAGCAATTAACCAGCCTACTTAAATTGCCCCAAATAGACAGAAAAGAAAATTTTAGTCACAACTTGGAAGAAAAAGACACATTTAAATTACTGTTTTTATTTAGTAAGTATGTAAATTTTGTTAGGGTTATAGTGAGATGGTGGTAAGAAATGACATGAAAGATCTTCTCTTCTTGTATGTGCTATGCCTGTAGGCAAGGCGAGTGGAAGACTGGCCATTTAAAGTTTAAAACACATCATTTTTTGCATTCAACCATTTACTACTTTCTAGTGGAAGAAAAAGAAATTAAACAGTTAGAACTCCATTATATTAGCATAATTTCTTACTTGTCTAAACTTTTGAATCATCTTCTTGTGCAATATGTTAGCTTAAGGGCCATTATCTAATAAAAGTTACAAAAAATGCTCCAATTGGTGATATCCCATTGTTGTATGCATCAGATTCACTGTCGTTGGTGCTTGGAAACGAAAACTGAAAGCTCATCTACTATAGATATCAAAGTGGGTAAGTTTTGGCTGTTCTTACATCTATTTAACTCTTCCCCATGAATGAGCATGCTTATTGCTGTTAGTTTTTCTTCTAAGCAAACTGTAGCAAAATGGTCTAAATGAGTCATAAAATTAACTAAAGTCAATTGGCAATCTAATTATTAGTAAGTGAAGTAATTGTGTACAACACAGAAGCATGATAATAACAGAATTCCCATGTTGTTTTTTACACTGTAGGTTATGTTTTATTGCTTATGGTGCACTTGATCAAGTTTAATTGTGCATCTTTTAGTGTAGCATGTCCATATTGCAGACTGCCATTTGCCATCATTAAATTCCAGTATCAAGTGCTAATCATGCAATGCTTTATGTTGTTGTGTAATTTGACATTTTGGCTTCTGGACGAAATGGTGTTGAATTTTCTCCTTGGTTTACCCCACTGATTTTTTTGGATTCAAATCTAGATATATTAGTTTTAAGGTGCAAATACATGTGTAATATGCTCTGATATGTGGATCCAGAGGCATCATTGAAAACATACACCCCACCTCGTGCCAGAAGAGTAGATTATTTCTAATGGCATCTTGTTATTCAATTATCTTATTCAAAGTTCTGACCAGCTCCCTGCTTTTGCAAGGTTTCCAAATGTCTTGAATCCACTTTTTAGGTTTGCAAGTTTTGAATTGTTTGGTGGTGTCTTCTTGAATTTGGTGTTTCTTGGATGTTCCGATTTGGTGGCTGGGTAATTTTCTTTGAGTGAATTAGATGACTTACTTGTTTCCATGATAAATACCGCAAATATGATAGTCTGATATTTGGTGAAAAGATCAATTCACCATGTTGAAGTGTATGATAGAAGAATCTGTTTTTATGATAAAATCTGGATCATGCTCTTGAAGATGCAAAGCCTAAAAGGATAGAAAATAGAAACAGAGTAGCTACCCATCCGAGGAAGTCCTTAGCACAATGGGGATCTTCACTTAATCTCCTTTCCAAACCATATTTAATGTCAAGCTCAAGTTAGAGAATCTATTATTGCTAAGCACTTGTGCTTGAAGATGAGCCTTTACATCTTGAGAATGGGTTAGGACGGTAATCTTCGTGCCCATATTGATTCTCTAAATCAGCTGGACAATATAGTGGGGAACACTGGAAAGATGTGCAACGGGGATGGTTGTTGGCTTCGTAACCTAGTCAAATTGATACTTCAATTGGTGGTAACAATGTATTGGTTAAACAAACAAAATTAATAATTGATGATGCGGCCTTTAGTTTGAAGAAAATGAGGACATAATGGGAAATGAGTGTTTGTGTTGGAGAGCATGCATTGGCGATGAAAAATTTGCATCAAGAAAGAAACCATTTGTGAGAAGTACAGTTCACATGAAAATCTTGTTTGAGAAATACAAGTAACATTGAGTGTTACTACTTGGGGGAGAGGTGAAATTCAGATATATATTCTATTTAGAAAAGACTTGAGAGAACAATAGAGGAAAGACGACAAATAATGATGGGGACAACTGTCTCAACTTTGTTTGTGCTATTGATTAAACTGTTTATGGCAAAGACTAATGAAACAAAGTGACTGTGGCTGGGTGATGGATTTTGTTGCCTCCGTGTTTTAAAAGATAGATTTTGTCTTGATACTTGCACATAGGTGTAGACCTTGGCCTCAATATTTTGGAAATAGGGAGAAAATTGAAGATTGATGGTGTTGGGAATCTTGGAATAGTATGAAGATCCAGAATGTAGTATCAAGAAATTTTCCAGTGTTAGATATTTCTTTATATTAATATTATACTTCAGGTGAACTCTATTCTTGTGGATGTAAATGATAGTGATCGGTGCAAAGTGTTGAGGAGGCAAGTTGATTTTACAAGGGAAAAAGAACTAACAAAGCATTTGCAATTTAGTGGATCTATCGGTGGGTCATGTAATTTCCTCGGCAATTACAAGGAGTTGAAGGGAAGATTTCCCAGATGGCCTCAGACGTATCCAATTAACTGTACATTTAAGCTGTTGGGACTCCATGGCATGTCTTATAACATAGTAACAATAAAGATCTTGGATTCATGGCTCAACCATTGTTCGATAAATGGGAGCTTTGGAATTAGAAGCTCTGAAAGCGAACATCATCTGAAACTAATACAAAAACTGTGATCACTGGATATGGAACTTCGAGATAGTGGGTTTGGTTTCTGGCAGGTCTGTTGTAAATCTGCATCGAGAAAGGAAAAAAGGTTTTGGAATTTGGGACTAAGGTTTTGGTCAGGTTAGCCTCCAATATCATGTTAACATAATAGATGTAAATGTGATCACAATGGATTTTAATTCCTCAAATATCCTAGTGTACAGTACCTTTTTTCGGTACAGGAGCCCAATATATGCCAACTGAGCTTGAAGCTCTTAAATTAGTGAGTTATCTTGAGAATTGACTTACCAATATAGGACTATTAGATTAGTAAAATATTAGACTAGGAAATGTACAATCACTCTGGTTTGCTCTATGAGCTTTAAACCGAAGACTCTTTCAAAAAAGGAAGAAAAAAACCTCAAGTTTCTGATTGTCTATCTCGAGAATAGGCTAGCCAATGCAAGATTGTTAGGTAAGTAAAATGTTAGACTCAGGAATGCAGAATCACTATGATTCTCTGAATAGTGTTTAAACCAGAGAATGTTACAAAACCAAGAAAAAAACCTCTAGTTGCATGTTATCCACGATAAGAAGAAAAACTGTTTTATGAATTGGGATTTGGTCTCCACATGTTCTGTGCACAGATGGTTTCTAGTTTAAATCACAGAAAACCACATTTTCTGTGGCAAATTTCATTTTAATTGTAAATTGAAGGATGTGTTTTTGGATATTCTCCAGGTGCACATTTTAAGAAATGGTGTGTGATGCAGTCCAAAATAAAGGCAGGAGCTATCAACGAGGTTTGTATCTTTGCTTCCGGTAATGGAATAAAAACCGAACTAAAATGACATTATGTTTCTAATTATTTTTCGATATGATGGTTTCTCTTAATAGTACAAGAAAGAGGTGGATGTAATGTTAGAAACAGCACGTTCATACATCAAGTCACATTTTTCTGTTGACGAGACCAACAAACCCTCCTCCTCCTCCTCCTCCTCTGTAACCCAAGAGGTAACTAGCTAAATACTTTACAGGCTGCCGGTCATGACATGGTTTCTTCAATGTTGTGATGTTACTTGTATCATTCCATGTGCTTAATTTTCTCTACTTTGATGACATTTATTTATACGGAGAGCCTCTTTAAGGTTTAATAGTGAACGGCAATAGGCGCTTAATGTGAAAACCGCACCCTGTCTCGTTAGAAGAGAAGTAGTGGTGTGTGTTGGTTCTTGTAATTCTTTTCTGTAATGGAAAATCTCAGCATATATTCGGAACACTGCGTAATCAAAACCTTCTATAGAGAAACGATCTTGTTTAATGTCGGTTTTCATGTAAATAAAAGGACGAGCTCATTTTCTTTATATCAAATGTTATTACATTTGATGAGCAGCAATTTGTGTTCTTTTCCTGTTAGGAGGGTAAATTATCTAGAATTGATGAATTATTTTTGTGCAACTTTTTTGGAAATCTTAGTTTTATGGAGTTTATAAAAGTTTCAAATCATAATGATTCATTTTCAAATTCTATAAAAAAAATAATAATAATAAGATGAAATTTGAAGAACGTCAGGGTTTTCACCCAATTATAATTGTTGGTAGCAAAATAATATAATTTCTTAATACTGTTATAATCGAATATTAGTTACTGGGTAATATTCAAATTTTATTTACAATTACCATACAGAGATCTACCATAATTTCTAAAAATACACAAATATAATCTATGTATACTTACACTACACAGATTCAAACCTATAATCTTTCTATACAATAATTACATGAAAATCTCCATTATAATATCTCCTAACTGATGTTTTAAGGCCAGTTTATGCTTGTGCAAGTTAATAATTTGGAGAAATGTTCCTTAAGAAATTAATATCAATTTAAATTAAATCATAATTATATAAGATTATATAATCAATTATCAATGTATGGAGAACATCATAGATCAAACTACCTTTCAATCAATAAATGAGGTATGTAGTAACTCAAAATTTTGTACCACTTTGAGTTAGAAGTGTGCATCTTTTGATTCGGTAAAAGACCGAAGAATCGGTTTATTTTAATTTAATTATACCGTCAATTGAAATAATCTAGTTTGAATTGAAAATTTAGAAATAAATTATAATTTTTAATTCTGATTTAATTTTCTATTCGTTTCGATTTGTTTTTAATCCGAACCCTTATTTTAATTACTCTCGTTATTTTAATCTGCTTCAGTTCGATTTAATTTAGTTTTAAATAAACTCGAGCCACTTTTTAGTTTGATTAAAAAAAAAAAAGAAATTAAGGGGAGTTTAATTGTCTGAAATGCCCCTTCCTACGTCAACTTACATCCTGTTGGGACAAACGCAGCGAAAAATCCCATTCCAGTTGCAAACGACATCGTTTTCAAGAAGTACGTAGGCGCCTCCCTCCATCACCGTTCCATTTCGATTCTAATAGTTCGCAGACTTCCACTTTCCATCTTACTCTGATCTGCGAGACAGAAACAATCCAGAGATAGTTAAACATGGGGGACAGACGCGTCTATGGTCTGATATTGTTTGTAGGTATTCTATTTCCAATTGTACTGAGTGATAAAGAGCAACTGAGCTCAAGGGAATGTGAGGATCTAGGGTTTACAGGCCTTGCTCTTTGTTCTGATTGCAACACTTTGGCTGAGTACGTCAAGGATAAAGGTTATTCTGTTTTCCCCGTTATAACTCTTTTATTTTCAATTAATTCCGGGAAATACCCTGTTTTGATTGGTCAGTTTATGGAATTTTGTTGTGTTATCTGTCCTTTTCTTAATTGTTCGTCTTTTTTTTTTTTTAATTGTTCTGGATTTTGAATGTTAAGGTGCCCTTTGTGTTTGGTGATTTTAATTAATGCTGATAACTCTTATGATACCTTCTCTTTTCCAACGTGATCTTTCTGTTGAATTCTGTGTTTATATCAGATATATTTTGTTCAATTTTGTGGCTTTTACCTGACACTTCGAGGTTCTGATCAATTTGGATTTGGAAAGCAATAGAAAATTAATGATGCTTCTTTCTTGTGTCAGTACTAGGTTAGAAAGAATTAAGTGGTTGTTGATCGAAGAAATTTATGTTTTGCCATTACACATTTGACGTATATGTTAAGATCTTTTGCTTCTTGATGTGCATATTCATCATTGTGATTACCAGCATTTGTATAGCCAAAAGTGTCAACTATGAGTGATATGGTTGCAGAGTTAGTATCTGATTGCTTGAAGTGTTGCACTGAGGACTCTGACGATTCTACAAGCAAGGTATAGATCATATTGTTAGAGCTCTTGAACTTAGATTAGTTACTTTAAATTCTCCTCCTAAATTCAATGATTAATATTTACATTACTTGGTCTATTTTCTAGTTTGTGGATCCCTTTCTTGTTTCTTGTATTTTCCTTGGCTGTCCTAGAAATATGTTAGGAGAAGCCTCGTTGTTGGTAACATGTTTTGATTAAACAAGTACTAACGTGGATTAGGCAATAATAAATTTAAATTGTGCTTTCATAATGAAACTGGATATGCCTGAACCAACATCTTGATCCAATTACTATATTAAATTCCATATTGATGTGCAGAACTGCTTTTTGGCCCTGCACCTCTATCACCATTTTACTTTTCCTTTCAACAATCACTTGTTAATGATGTTTGCAACAATTATGATGCCCCAACTACAGTAATTGCAGGATTTAATTTCCAAGGGAGGCAAAACTTATGTTTTGTATATTTTTTTATTAAAAATAACTAGCATTTTTTATTGATTTGTTTCACCTTTTCTTTCCATATGAAATCCAAACTCCGGGCAGGGCTAATCATTTTTTGAAACTTCTTTTTTGTATACAAAAGAAGAAACATTATTGAGGTAAAGAAGATACAGAGAATTAGGTATCCTCACAAAGCAAATTAAAGGAACTAAAAGAAAGAAAAGAGAGAAGGAATAGCTAGATCGTAATAATCAACAAATCGTCATTCAGAATTGATAAAGAAATGTCGTTAAAACATCTTCTGGCCTTAGCCCCAACAGATGCCAGAAGACAAACTTTATCCCACAATATCATAAAAGGTTCAATATAATTTTGAAAAATTCTGGCATACCTCTCCAGCCAAATTACTAACAAACCCAAAAAGAATTCCCCACTTCAAAAAAGCTTGACCTCTGTCTTCATCATTGGTCCCATTAGAACAAAAGAAAGGAAGGACTTGTTCTGTGGGCAAACCTAGTAAAAGCCAAAGATACCAAAAATATGGTTCCACATTCTCTCAGCCCCGTTATGTTGCAAGAACAGGTGGTAATGATTCTTGGTATCTCTATGGCATGTCACACAAACCCATGGAGACAAGGAGCCAGAACCTTCCAAAGGTTTTGCTGAGGTGAAAATTCTGAGTGACAAGGTTATGTATCGAGATATGAAAATAAGACTGATAAATAAAAACTTGAGGTACTTCTTTTTCTATTAAAAGAATAAAAACTTGAGGATTCCAAAGCAGACTCTGCTACATTATTTATTAGAATTATTCACTGTATCTAGAAATTGAAGAATATTAGTCATGTTCACTGCTTCCTATCATTGAGGTTTCTGCAAAAGAAAAAAGAGAAATTCCAAGGATTGGTACCACTAGGGAGGACCCAAAAGATGAATCAGAGGATTGTAGTGTCTGAGGAAACGAAAAGCAAGGGAAATATTATAATTCCAAGGGTCCTCCTAGAATAGAAAACAAGAACCACCCCCTTCCCTCAAATGAATGAAGGGTGAAAAAGAAACAACTAGAAATGGCCTTCGAAGGGCTCTTAAAATTATATGAAACATTTGCTTTGGACTCCCATCCATTCTATTGAACACCACTAGACTTGCTCATCTTAACCCTGTGCCAAAGAGATTGCTTTGGAAATATATTCTGTACCTTATTTTTTGGTGCACTACTTGTCACCATTAAATATTTAACCAAATTAGCGAGTCTTCTTTCATTTATGGTTGTATCCAGGGAAAAAAAAGAAGAAAGTAATTATGTATTTAAACATGTGAAACTGCAGATTACCTATTCTGGTGCAGTACTGGAGGTCTGCATGAGGAAGCTGGTTTTCTATCCTGAAATAGTAGGCTTCATCGAAGAAGAGAAGGATCAGTTCCCTACAGTTAAAGTTCAATATGTCTTCAACTCACCACCAAAATTGATCATGCTGGATGAAGCGGGGCAGCAGAAGGAAACAGTCAGGTGAGATGCTTTCTGCAAGCTAATGGTGCTATGCAACTCTTACTGACATGACATTTCCTGGCATAAAGATAAGTTTAGATTGGGAGACTGGTTTGACCTGATTATAGTGCTCTTACGTACTTATCATCTTTTTATTTTTTTCATACTTTGAAACATGCATGTATGCAGGTATGATCCTTTGCATAGAAGGATGTTGGAGGGGGATAGGGTTATGGATAGAAATAGAACAAATTTACAAAAGAAAAACCACTTTTCTGAATTAGGACCAATTTATGGACTTCTCCAGGTTCCCAGTCCATTCAAATTATGGTCGCCTAGAGTTCCTTAGTACATTAGCAAACAATGAAAGCTTATCCATTTCATCCTAAACAAGTTAAATTTACCGTAATGCTTAAAGCCGTTTATAGGCACCTAACACAAGGATCCAAGCACAAATAGATGTTCTGCTGCAATCACGTGATACCTCATAACTTCTATAGCCCATCAGCTGTCTTTATTTGAACTTATTCCTTGCCATGATGCCTTTTTAACATCAAATTTAGTTGCATCTCCCACTGTAATTCTCTATTGAACTATAAAGGTCTACCAAAAACTGAAATTGAATGTCAAATTTTTTTTTTTTTGGGCAGAATCGATAACTGGAAACGGGAACATGTGTTGCAATTCCTACGAGAGAAGGTCAAACCTGTTTCAGCAAGTTGATGTATTGGTCTGCTTTTAATTTCTGGCTCTGGAATTGTACCATGAATGATTAATTGGTAACCTTAAATGGAGAAGAGAAACAAAATTCCAACATAATGAAGTATACAGTAAAGTTGATTTCCTATTCATTTTGGTTTTAATATGCAGTGAAGCTGATTATGAACTAATGATCATCGTTTCAACATTTATTGCCAAATATCTTTGTTGATTTTGCACAATGTGATCTTTGGTTGGGGTAAATTATGAGTTTTTGATTAAAACACATCTTCTCCATGAATTTCTTTTGTAGATTTATCCTCTTGCAAATAAGCTACTTGATTCTCAAATTCATTGACAATGGCCTCTTTTTGCAAATCTAAATCTGTACTTGTGAACAGGGCTGGCGTTGACCCAAGTTCAAGGACAAAAAAGATATGATCCACAAAATTTTTGAAATGCATTAATTTATTAGTTATGTATTTCACCAAGATATATAATATATAGTATATAGTATTATATATTTTTTAAAAACCCATCTCAAATAAAATTCAACCTAAACTTTAAACCCAATTGTGAGGGAGAAATTCCCAGCTTACAACAAGTATATTATATAACTTTTCAAAGTGCAGGTATGTGAGCATAACTTATAGAGCTCACATTCATATGCTATAAACCTCCAAGGGCAGGCAGGTTAAGGTATAAAATTATAAACCCATTAAATTCCCCTCCACATATTTCTCTAGACTTAATACAGAGACGCCATAATACTGCTCATATTCATAAATATACATTCCGCAATATCAGGATAAAATACAGTATCATCCCGCGTACTAGTATATAAGCTTCAATCACACCACTAGTTCAAAACTTTTGTGGCATCAGATTTCGATTTGGATACACAACAACAAATAACCACTTTGGTGCTAGCGTGATTCGAGCTCATTTGTCTCCATTAATTTCTGTTACAAAGTTGACGGTGTCTAACGAGAAGTTGTTGCACATTAAATAAAAAGTCGAAAAGTTGGTTACCCTTTACACCACTGGCCTATTTAGAACTATACGTAGGAGTATGTCAATTGAATTGTGAAACAGGCTTCTCGAACCTGGGAGAAGTACTTGTCTTGATGGGGGCCCAAATATCTGCCCCATTGCTCCGAGCAACTCCCACAGTACAAGAGATCGGAACAAGACACAACCCTCTGCTTCGCAGGCTGTATTGCTCCAACTCCTGGAACATCAAATATACCAAACCAAATGGCCCCTTGAAGTCAAGGAACATGAATTCTTTGGGCATCTAAGGATGCCTTCCAAGAGAGATTGCCCTTAAGAAAATGTAAACTTAAAATTTTCTTTTCCCCAAATCATATCCTAATTATACCATAAGCATATGTAAAACAGCTCATGCTCACCTGCATCTTAGCTGCAGACAAGCTTTGGAGATACGGAGCACTCAACACCTGAAACCACCAAAAACAGTAAAGTTACAAGAAAAAATGAAAATTGTCAGTGTCACCTAGGCGTCCAAACAAAACAGCCAGCAGAAAACATCCCAAAAGGTGGTACGAACATAAGTCCATGACATTCAAATCATTAATAACATATAATTCCATTTCTGAAAGTGACAAGCATAACTTGGTAAAGATTTGTGAGTCTCAGGAGTGTTTTTTTTTTATAATCTGCAATAAAAAATGAAATAACATGACCCAATAAGGTGATCATAGCATCTAATCAGCAAGAACATGCATTTGAAGTATTTAGTTCAGTTAAATAAGCAAGCAGCATAAAAGGACATTGAGAATAAGAATTAGAGACCAAACCTTAACTTGTTCATGAAGGAACTGTATGTATTCCATTGCCTCTAAAAGAACAGAGGCTGTATCCGTCTGCAATGAAATTATATAGGCTTTTTAGAATCATATAATCAGGGATGAGAAAAGAAAAAAAAACATGAGCATGACTTGATAAAATAACAATTGGTCTAGGCCACCATCAAAAAATAGTATGGTAAAAATTTTGACATTCAAATCTTCATGTCAGTGCTCTTTGCTCACTAAAACTAACTCTTCTTCGTTTAATTTTTACGCACCTTCCCATAAGGTGAAACAAGCTTTTGCAAAGCTACAATTCGTTCCCCGACCTTCTCTTTCTTTTCCTGTTCAATTAAGCAACAGACACATTAAAACACATGGGATAACCAAGAAATTTAGTCCTCATACAGCTGAAAGTGATTTTACGAAGGCCATTTAACTACTGTTAGTTCAAACAACTAGCATTAACAATTCATTTTCACTTGTGCATCTTCACTTTCAAAACCAACCAACAAACCACTAAACCCCAAAAAAGTTTTATTTTATCAACGTAAAATCCCCCATTTCTTCAAAAGGAAAAACTACAGTTGTTCCAAGCAGAATCACCCAATGCCCATAAAAATACTTATGCAGAGGAATACAGAAAACTCTGAATTGAAAACATGAAGGATGAAGTGAAGGAAGAAATAACCTTATTTGAGAAAGATAGATCAGCCTTGTGTCGTTTGGATGCAAGAGATGTGAGGCTGCTCTGGTTAACAGAGCAAGGACTCCTCTTATTTTCCATCATCTTTTCTCACCTATGAACTCAATTTGCAGATACCATCAACCTGAATTCATGCATTGAGCAGTAAGTCAAAAAAGAAGCAGCCAAATTTCCACAGTAAAATTAGTAAAATCTCTTACATAAATATATACTTTAGAACGAAAACTCATCGAACTTCAAATTGGTAGGTATTTTTAGTATTAGTTTATTACTGTCAAACCCGTATCAATTGTTTATTGAATTTCAAAATCCCCATGATAAACAACAAAAAATAACTACTTTGTTTCAGCATGATTAGAAAAAATATATTATCCCAATGCATAAGTAAACAGAAATTATTAGTATGCAGTGCCCAAGTCACAAGAAAATCAAATATCTTTCTTTTTACCAACATCTAATTGATGGAAGTCTAGTGGAGAAATGAAGGAAAAGCAAGCAGCTATTCTCCGAAGGTTCAATAAGTACTTCCAAACTTACCAAAAGGACATATATATGCGGCGGAGAAGCATTTAACA
>NW_019014683.1:2485757-2498581 GCF_000150535.2 Carica papaya | reverse complement strand
ACTAATGTAGAATTTAAACTGGGAAGTAAAGAATTGAACCAAATATAGTCTAAGTTGCGGTTCCTCTGGAAATTAAACAAAATTCTATACTGCAGAGACTTTTTAGTGGTGAAAATGCTCGTTTCTCTTCCCCCCTTCTAGTGCTGAAAATTGTTATTAGCTAGAAAACTAAGAAAGGTTTGTTATCCCCTTAGGAGCATATATAGCTGCTATTTTAACTGACACGGTGGTCACCCTAGATGCAAGTTAGGCATTGATTCTTAATTCATTTCTGCTTTTCCCGATCCGAAACTTAATGTTATCCTGATGATTTAAATGATTTTGTTATGGCAGTTGTTTGGTGGGAGCTCTACTGGGTAAGTATTTTCACTTTTTCATGCCTCTTATCTTGGCACTTCCAGATTTCCACAAGGTTAAAAAAACTGATTAAATGTCATGTTAATTTAGAGAAATGAGTAAAAATGCTCTGATAAACA
Organism: Carica papaya; assembly: GCF_000150535.2. The sequence continues at coordinate 2,498,105 of NW_019014683.1, read as the reverse complement.
AGAAAAAGAGAGAGAAACAAAGGGAGAAGAAGGCTTCTGAAGCAGCTTCTGCTACTACCGATGCCTCATGATCTGATACAGGATCTCGCTGTAACGGCCCTCATTCAATCAAAGCCAACACCTAAACATGGATATTCGGAGGCATTTGCATGAACGCATGGCCTGCAATTGGCTGAGAAAGCTTTGTGAGGTTCATTTTTGAGTCGGTTTTAGCTTTGCTTTTCTACATCTTCACTTGCACAAACTCATCCGGATAGAAGCACAAATTTCTCACTTCTGTTCGTGTTTTTAACTCACATGAGATACGTGGATTATCTGTTACAAAGCATCGGCATGTCATGTTTTGCTTAAATTATTTATCATTTGTGATTAAGATTATCACAAAACTCTTCTGTAACATTCCACTGCCTTTTCATGAAGCAGATTTATACTGATTTACTTGGTAAAAGAATGCAAAAGCGATTGTATTCGAATTATGGATTATCGGCATCTACCAATTCTCGAACTTGAAATTTTTGTATTGGATTATCTTTGAAACAAATGAATGTCTCCAAAATTTGAAGATTCATATTTATTTATTTAGAAAGAATGATTTTTTGTACTGAGGAGCGTACGGGAAATTTGAATCTCCGATCTTATTATATTTGAAAACTAGAGTTACCATCGCATAGTGATCTATTAATTAAAATTATTGTGTTATTATTTGAAGATCACGAAAGCCAATAGCATAGGAATGTCACAAGGACAAAAGCCAAATAAAACAAGAAAAGACAATTTTTCTTAGCCAATTTTTGTCGCCTTGGTAAAAAACATTTTGATTCCCACGTCGTTTAATATGAGACTACATATGAAGATGCTCTACTTCTTTGAAATAATCTTCCTATATACATATATATATATATATATATACACGCCATTTACATACTTCCATAAACATGCATATACATTGATTTTATCTATTCCTTAGTTTAATATATTATAGTATATATAAATATATCCCGTTTTTTATTCTCTTTTAACCAATGCAAAATCTTCAAGAATCATAGGAAATGCAAGTCGGGTTTTTAAGATTTTATTTTTTTGATGACTTTCAATACACGAAATGATAAATATTTATCCAGAATTACTATTTCAGAATCATAACTCGACTAGTTACAACACGGTTAAGTGTAAATACATTTGAAACCAAATGGAATATATATTGTTAATGTAAAAATAACATATTGTCTTTGATGAATGCTAAATTTTTAAAAATTATTATATAAAAATTTCTAAAATGTTATTTATATAAACTAATATGGTAGTCGATATATAAAGAGAAAAATAAGTAAGCTTTTGATAAAAAAAAAAAATACGCACGTTTATTTATTAATTAGTATACATGTACAGATAATAATACAAAATAAATAATTTTTAAATGATGACACAAACGAGATTATTATTTGAATCAAATATGTGATCTTTTATAAAGAAAAATAATATATCAATCATTCAGCTGAGTAACAATTAATTTTTATAAATTAAGTAATTTATCTCATATGAATTCTTGAGTTTCTATACCTTCATCGATTTATAAATGATTTTAGGTTTTCTCAGTTTGTTTTATTCGAGCACTAATATTAAATTTAATTATTTATTAATTTATTTATCTTCTTAGTACAAAATATGTTGAGTTTATGTAATTTTTTTTGAATATAAATATATATATTTTATTAATTACATAATACGTACACTCTCATCATAATATAATATTGTTAAGTAGAAGAAACGAGAACAATTCACCCACGAAAATACTTTTTTGATCTACGTAGTTTAAAATAAATAAATTTAATTATTTTCAATAAATTAATATTCTTTCCTTATGTATAAAAAATTAAAATTATTTCATATAGTCCAAAACTTCAAACACATAGAATAATGGGAGGAAAATCCTATATATATACTCAATCTACACTAAATTACACCAGTTGTTTTGGCGGCGTTAATTAACTTATTATCTTTCAATATTATCAGCATATATCATTAGATATTACCTCAATATAATATATATTCACCATACTATGATTTCTTTAATAAAACAAAAAAATGATATAATTCAAAGTGCACAATCTATGAATTGCCTATAAAAATGCTCCACATCCCTCATCCATAGAAAAAATTTTAGCATCTTTGGGCATATTATATATTTTCATAATGGAGAAGAAGAAGATTGTTGTTCCTTCTGCCACTGATTATAATCTTTCAGACCCAGAAAACTATACACCATCCTTTCTGAAATTTGACGATAAAGCTATGGAGTTCATAGTGTATATTACCTTCTCGACTTGTATCGTTCTCATGTTACTTCCTTATAGTTATGTAGATGGGAACCCGGTTCCCGTTATCATCTTCAATGATCTTCGACCTTTTGCATTCCACGCTTTTGTTTTGTTCATAATTTTTGCGTTCTCTGGTGCCTTCAACGCGATCTTGGCAAAAAATAAGCCGAGATTAGTGAGGTTTTGTCGGTGTTATTCGATGGTTTCAATGGTTTTGGCCATGACAGTGCTTGGCTATGCCACCATTTTGTCCAGCTTGAGGTGGGCGTCTGGTCAGTTTCAGATTGGAAGTGTCATGAGATCTTGATCAATGAATGGCATTCTGCAGTTTGCTAGATGTTTAATAATGTGAATAACAATACACTTGGATAATCTTACCCTTCATATATATGTATTTATATGTGGCCATAAATAACAGTGTATAAGATCACTAAGTCTTTGTATATACATCGGGTATGTGATTATTGCTGATAATAGTTCAAATATGTCACACCCAATTGAGAATATATACTATGAATAATGGGTTGTATGTGATTATTGCTAATAATAGTTCGAGTATGTTACACCCAATTGAGAATATACACTATGAATGATGGCTTGTATGTGTGATTATTGCTAATAATAGTTCAAGAGTGTTACACCCAATCGAGAATATATACTATAAATAATGGATTGTATGCGATTATTGCTAATAATACTTCAAATATGTTACACCCAATCGAGAACATATACTGCAAATATAATGGGTTGGATTCTACTAGTCTTTTTTTCAAATTAAATTCGAGCATAGAGTAGAGAAAATTTGTTTTTAATTCACTTTCAGTTTGATAATTAGTGTCAAATAGAGTAATTAAACTTAGTGAATAAGATATTGATCTCTTCATTAAAGTTTTAAGATACTGCATTAATCGGTTATTTCAGAAATAGGGTAATGATGAAGATCATGGACTACTGCTCAAACTTACATGTAATGGAATTAGAGTTCAAGTACTATGCATTTATTCACGCCATTTCAATGCAGAAAAAGTGTTCAGAGCAGGAAATAATTGAGTGGGTGATTTCTTTAAAGCTGATATACGTAGTATATCTATACATATGACTCGATTTCATGTTTAACAGGGGCTAGTACTTCATAATATTCATTCATGTAGACATAGCGACCACTTTATATATTACTGTATTCCTTGATTATGTAGAAGTTTATACGTGTATTAATTATACAGTACAAAAACACCAATTATAATACAATAGAGAAGTTTATATATTTGAACTCAGTAGTTTTGTATAAAGGAATGCATGATGTACTCCTTTTTCATCATATATTCCATAGAATGTTTATATATTCTAACTTAATCGGGGTTGATTGATAAAACCCGTGCTTATTAATACTTAGAACATATATATATATATGGAGACTCTCATTGTTTCTCTCTTTTTCATTATTCTTGCTGATGCACAGCACTTTTCAGTCGGAGCAAACTGCCGCAAAAGCTAGCAAGCAAGAAACAGAAGCAAGGACAAAGACGACCCAACTGAGCTTTTGCGGGAGTAAAGCAGCCATGGTTCCCAGAAACCCTAAGGCAGCACCGGCGGAACCGATCCCTGCCGCCATTCTCGCGGCCTTTGGCATCTTTTGCTTCAGCAATATCGCAGCTGAAAACCCAATAAACCCAGCTGCGCTTCCTCCCATGATCGAATACTGCTGCACTAATGGCGGGCTAGAAGGAAAGTTAGACCACGCGGACAGTACTGCATGTTTAAGAGTAGCCATTGGAGCTTTTCGGGGGAGCTAGATATATGTGTGTACATATATGTATGTGCGAAAAGGTGACGGAGAACTGTGAAGGATTTATACAGGAATTGACGGGTTTGATTTGGATCTGAGAGCATCGTATTGGTAAGAATTAAGGGTGATCTTGAATTCTTCGTCAGCTTGGAAATGAAAACCAAAGTTGGGCCTTTGGTGTTTTCTAGGATTCTTGAGTTTGTTGTGTATATATGTATGTATATACTACTAATCATTAATTAATTAGTGCAACGCAAATTAACAAGTGAATCTACTAGCCATGAAATATTCAATTGAAAAAATATTGGAGTAATAAAACGGGCAGTATGAGATAGAGCGAGTTTCACTGAAAATCCCCCTCGCCCCCCCCCCCCCCCTTCCCCTCTCAATACATATAAAATTATATTTTCATAAATCTATTCCTGAGTGTGGAATGGTTTTGAGATATTATATTTTGTACTTGGTGTGGAGTTTGTTTTCGATAAAATCTACCTCAAATCCGCTCTATTACTATCACCAACGATAGTGGTGAAGACAACAATAATAAAAACAATGATAGTAGTAGCGGTACAACAACAATAATGTGAATAGAGCTCTATGTGTTGAACCGTATATATTGTTAAGAATGAAAAGATAACGATATTAATAGTAATCATAATAGAACTAATAGTAATAAAGACAACGATAATAATAATAATAATAACAGTAACAATAACAATGATGATAGTAATAAATATAATAGTACTATGAATAATAGTAAAAATAGTAATAGTGATAGCCGTAATGACATATATAACAATAATGATGGTATAAATGATGATAGTGATAACAATAACATAATAAATAAATTTGGTTTAACGATAGCGAAGGTGACCGCAATGGTATTAGTGGTGATAGTCCTAAAAAATAATTATGTTGATTACAATAACAATAATAGTAGTGATAACGATGATGGTAATAATAAAAAAAGTAACTATAACAATATTTGTGGTGATAATAACAATAGGAGTAAATACAAAGACAATGATGATAAAAATTTCATATTATAAAATTAAAAAAATTGGAAGAGATATATTTTAAATATTATATATATCTACTGATCGTAAACATAAATTTTTTTTTGTTCTTTAAATATACTTATGTATTTATTAATTAAATGATATATATGCACAAACCAATCATAATATATAAAAAAATAATATATAAACGAGCACATAGATCGAAGCACGACCCATTAAAAAAAATGAGGTCTTTTAATGTATAGATAAAAAAATTATTATGGTTTTTTTTTATTTTCTAAAAAATGATGGTGAATAATTTAAATTATATTAAAAATGTATATTTTAAAAGTTTAATATTTATAAATATCTGTATGTACATTTTATTTAATTAAATATAAACATGAAATTTCTAAAAAAATTAACTTGTTAACAATCAAATTCTAAATTATAAACTAAAATAAGTAGAAGAGAGTATTAATAAATATGTAGACACTAATTTTTGACCCACATGAACTAGATTTTGAGATAAGTGTGCAGCAGACTCAGGTACAAGAACATTCCATCCTCATTCCACTCCCTCCATTTTTCCTCTTACGAACTCCTTTCTCTGGTCACCTTCCTCATAACCCACGGAAAAAAAAAAAAGAAAGGTACCGGAAAGTTTAGGGCTTGTGTTGTTTGGTTCTCGAGAAAATTGGATAAGAATGTTAACGGAAGACGGGGATTTTCTTGTCTTGTCACTATGGGTTCTTTATATATTTCGTGTTTGCTATTTATTCACCTGGGAATTTAATAGTGTTTATATCTATGGTTGCTGGGTTCCTTATCTTGTCGTTCTAGTAGCTTAAAGTTTAGGGCTTTTATGCTTTTCTGGGTTCTCGACGTGTCTCTGTTAAATTGGGGAACGGGAAATTTAATGATAGTATCAATTTTGCTTTCTTCTTCGTCTTTCGATTTTTATTTTGGTGGCATTTACGGGTCTTCATATTTGTTTTGTATTGTTGCCTTGTAACTTTTTCAGGACCTTGCATTGTTTAGAGTCTCAATTTTCATGGAGTCGTGTTAGCAGGGAGCCATTTCTATGAATTCATGGCGTGCTGTCAGTCTTCTCAGCTTCACATATGGAGGAGTCTTTGTTGCTTATGGAGAAATGATTCGAGGATTAAGATGGTTGGAAATTTATTAAATTCTCGAAAATTAGGTCTGGTTCATCCTCCATTATCTCGGTCTTTGAAGGTAATAATACAATTCAGAGGCCTTTGTTTTATTGTTTACTAGCATTCTTTCTCATGTATCTTTTCACTGTGTCTAGGTAGTTGCTGAATATTTTCTATTTTTTGTTTTCTAGGTTGATGTGTGTGTGTGTATGTATATACACACCCGCCACACATTATGGATACTTTTAATTCAGGAATGTAGGCAAAAGATGAATATTTGCATAGCAATTAAACATAAATAAAATAATTTTTTACAATACACAAAAAAATACATAAAGGTAATAGTTTCATGGAAAATACTCAATAATATTTTAAAATTTTCAACCTTTGTAGTCATTCTCATTGTGGATGAGAACCATATAAATGTAGTAAATAAAACTAAGAAAATTTATGTTTACGAAATGCAACATTAGTTTTTTCTTTTAGTGATTTTGTTCTTAATGGACTAGCTTCTAATATATGAAGTCTTGTCTTGTCATGTCTCTACTGTGGGTATTTTGCTTTCATGGAATTCCATTGAAAACCACTGCTTAAATTATTTTAACGGGATTGGAATTTTCATTGATGTTTATGTTCACCAGTCATAGACTTGCTTAGTTGGCTTCACTGACATTGTTTACCATACCTGAATGTTTGTTTTTAGGGTTCTATCTATGCATCAACTTATTCTTTCTGTTTGTTACCTGTACTTTCTAATCAAATTTCGTCCATTTTTTTAATGGAAGTTGGTGTAACCTTGCTATTGCATTGGTGTAAAAGCTTAAGCCTGCTTTCTGATACCAGCCATCTACCTGTCATTTGTTTTCCAGGACTACTGCAATGTATCTCATAACCTAGAAGCGGATATACCTGCAACGTCTCAAAGTGTTATAATTTCTTCTAAAAATGAACCAAAGCTACCTCAAGAGGCAATTCTTGGTTCGTTTAAACACGAACAAAGGGTAAATGCAGATTCTTCAAATGGTCGAGTGATGCTTATTGATGGCACTGCAATCATCTACAGAGCTTACTTTAAGCTTTTAGGTGGGTTTTTTAATTATGTTTCATTTGTTTGTATCAAAATTTTTTAGTGTAACTTGACTTCAAGTTGTTTTGTTTACATAATCATTCAGGTTGCCATGATTGTTTGGGTTTGCTTTTGGCTTACCCTTGTTAGATCTTTATTGTCCTGAAGTCCAAAGGAATCCAAAGGAACATACACTTCCTCAGTTTTGCTTCACTTATTTATTTATTTATTTATTGTTTTAAAAGAAGGCTAATACAATTCTCCCCCTGCGCCACTGAAACCAAAAAGTATAAGCTACTTAGCTTAAAAACAAACAAAGAACACCACTCTATCTGAAAGCAACACAAAGTTGTGGATATAAGGACACCAAGATTAGGGAGATGAATGCAAATGCCCCAAATGTGGAAAAGATTACAGTGCATACCCTCCAGTCTATCTCACAGTACAAAAGAAACAAGTGAATATTAAACTCTGACTTGGGCAACTGCCATGGAAAGCCTCTATTGTAGATACTTTTGTTACTCTCCAGGAATACCGTCTGCCTATTACCTCCCTTGTTTGGCTCCCTTAGCTCGAGGATCTTTTTTTTTTTTGGGTAGAAGAAGAAATTTATTGAATTAGAGGGAAAAAAAATGATACAAGTAAGGAGAATATAGAATAAATCGGAATGCAATTATAGAAACAAAAGAATAAAAAATTGGGCCTCTTGAGAGCCAAAAATAATGATTTTCCAATTCTGGTGTAGGTGAGAAATCACTTTGTTAAAGTAGCTCCCATGGGCGTTTATCCTTGTATATGGTTTTGGATGGAATGTTTTGGTTTTTCATCCTTTGGAATTCCCTTGTATGAGTGGCGCCCCTTGGTTCTTGTTTAGTACCTTTTTATCTAGAAAAAAAGCATTTTTTGATTAGCCAATATGTTTATATGCATCCCTCATAGTCTCATGGAGAAAGCTTCTTTGTTCACTTTTAGCAACCTTGTAGTAATCCAGGTAAAGAGACAAAAGAAACAGCTAAGATGCTAGAAACGTTTCTTTAGTGTGAGCTTTCCTTTGAAAATTGAAAGGTAATATTGCTTCCTATAGGTTAAAAGTCAAACTCTGGACTTGAATCAGCTTTAAAAAGAATCTAACTGGCTTGCAAAGAAAATTTAATATATTTTCCGAGGCTTTTGGTCCTGAACTTGCTTTCCATTTATGACTTGCTATCTATTGATGGTAACTAGCTTCCTGTATGATACTACTTCCTCTTATTGCAAAGGTGTAACCTTTAACTCAACTGACCAATATATTGTTGATTTCCTTACTACTGTTCCATTATTGGAATTTTCTTTTGCCTCTTATTAGCAAGGTTGCACCACGGTCATCTGTCACATGCTGATGGCAATGGAGACTGGGTTCTAACTATATTTTCAGCTTTATCTCTCGTAAGTGATGTACGGGTGCATTGTATATATTTTATTTTCTGGTCTTACTATTGACACATGATCGTCAGTTTTACTTGATTGAAGTAAGATAATATTTTAGCTTAAGGATTTAGTGGCAAATTTATATGAATTACTGGTAGTCAAGTTGTTAAGATCTGAGCTGTTCTCTTCCAATTTCTTTGGCAGATAATTGATGTTCTGGAGTTTATCCCTACCCATGTGGCGGTATGAAATTTTTTTCTTTCATCTGCTTTCATTTTTCTCCATGAAAGTTCAATGTTACGTTTCAATTGTGTTTTTCTGGTGTCTGACATTTAATTCAGTGGCTTTGATATTATTGTCAAACTATCCTTGTTATTTGTCCTTTTGGTGTATATGTGATAGAAACATGAGGAGAAAAGAAGTGTAAAGAATTATATGAAAAAAAAAGGTGTCGGCAGAAGCCTTTTTGTGCAAAAATTAATTTCCTAAGAATTCAAGCTTATATAATTAATTTCTGTTCCTAATATTTGTGCTTTAAACTATGTTAATAACCTTTCCTGAGATGTATTTTTTTTGTTCAAACCTGATAAATTTTCTCATATTAGACATCTAATTGCTACATGTTGTTTAGTTTTATTCTGTTAATTTTCTATTAAATACAATTTGATTCTGGCTATTGAATCTGCAGCCCATTAGATGATATGTGGGTATTATTTACATGAATGGAATGCAGGCAGCCTTTGTGTTTTGTCTCAACGGTGGTGCAAAAGTAAAATACAGCATGCATGGTCAACTTTGTTAGCAATTTTGTCTTGTGGGAGAGAAATGCTTTTCCCCCTTTCTTTTTTGTTAGTTTTTCCTTGCATTTTCTTTTTATGTTGTTTTACTGATAATGGGGTAATGTAGTTGTTTTTCTTTCCTTTAATTGTTTCATTCGTGCTTCCTTTAGATAGTGTGGTTTACAGGTTCTTTTTGCATTTGCATGCAGGTTGTCTTTGATCATGATGGTGAGACATGAAGTTTCAGAATTTTTTTCTGACCCGGTCAATATGATATTGCTTCTTGATTTGCTATGTTTGGGAGTTAGGAGAGAGCAAGGGGCACATTAATGGAAGAAAAGGGAAGGAGAGGAATGGGGCACATAAATGGAAGAAAAGGGAAAGAGAGGAAGGAGAAGATATGAAGGGAAAGGGGAAGAGAGAGTGAGGGGATTATATTTCTCCTCTATTTGGATGTTTCACAAAATTCAAAGAGAGAGGAAAGGAAAAAAGGAGAAAAAATGCATTTATTATATGTTAGTTGATAATATTAATTAGGGATAAAATGGTTACAATGATAGAACTATAAACGAGGAGCGTGATAGGAGTGTGCTCATTCTAAAGGGTATTGAAGTTGGTTATGGGGTAGGGATGTGATCTTTAGCTTGGTAGAAGGGAGGAGAGAACTGGAGGCAGAGCTCTATTGGTCAAAGGTGGAATCGGGCTAAGAGCTAGAGATATATAAGGATGTAAAGAGAAACACAGTTTTGTCTTAGGGGTATTTTGCACCTGTGGTGGGTGCAAAATCAAGCTTGAAGTGAGGTTAGTGGTGGGTAAGTGGAAGTTATCTGGACGTGATGGTAATGGCAAGACGTTGTTAGTTTGGGCACTTAAAAGTTAGTAACACGCGGAAGAAGGAGAATACAAGGCCTTTTAAATTTCAAAGTCAACCTAAGGAGAGGAGAAAGAGGGATGTTGATGAACCCAAGTCTATGGTGAGAAGGTTCATGAAGCCTATATTACAACCTACTGATTCTAATCTAAAACAAAAGGACATTGTAAGAAAATGAAACTTGAATGATCAGCGGCCCTAAGAGTGCTTAGCTGTATGAATTTAGGAGTATTGTTTTTGGGTTCTTGGATTTTCCCAAGTGTTTACGATAGGGGAAAAGGTAGTGGGAGAAGATTGTTATGTGGCATCTTGCCTCCTTTGCTAGGACTTGAATAGTGTTAAATGGGGATGCATTCCTTTCGATTCGAGAACAAATGGTAAGAAACTCGAGTTTTGCAATCTTTTCGAATGTGGTGGGAGGAAAGGGAGCATGGGGGCTATGCAAGCTTCAGTATTGCTAGGAAGCTCAATCATGTGAGAGCTGTTAAAGCAATGGAGTAAAAAGATATGCAGCACTATGGTCTTTGAAAGTGAGGTACTCTCCTAGGGAGTTGAAAGCCTAGATCAAAAGGATGCTTTAGCAAAACTTTCAAATGGTTAGAGGGAGAGTTAGAAGTTTGGCTAGTCTTTGACTTAGCGACTCTCCTAGGGAATTGAGGGTATAGATCAAAAGGATTGCTTTGGTTGGTCTTTCAAGTGGTTAGAGGGAGAGTTAGAATTTTGGCTACCCCTGGCTTAGTGAATCTGCTTGCCTAGGGTGGTCTGGACTTAAAAGAAAGGATCTTAACACCAAGTTCTTCCATATTATTTCCAATTATCAATGTAGAAGCAAGTATATTCGTAAACTTGTGATATTGGGGGGGTGGGGGGTGTGTTTGTTCCAATAAGATGCTCTGGAGGATGTAGTATAGGCCTCTATAGTAATCTTTATTTTGAACTAGAGTTGTGGAAACCCAAGTTGAAGGAGTTGTAGTTTGATATGTTGTGTGCGGAAGAAGCTAGTGAGTCAAAATATTTTGAAGAGGAGAACCAATGATTTTTTTCACAAAAAAGAGGAGATCCAATGATGTATAACCGTTAAGGGAAAGAAATGTTACACGGAAGTTGATTGAGAGAAATAGGAAGGCTATTTTACCATTACTAATTTTCTTTGATAATTAGTTTACTTTCCCTTATATAGTCTGGCTGCAATTGGGGCATGCGATTTTGGGAATTTATCCAGGGGATGTGATCCAAATGTCTAAGGAGTTCTATTTTTTTCGAGTTCATTTGCGTGCCTTATTTTTTTGGTTTTGATTTCGTAGATTGAAGGAGCAATGAAATAGCTCTACTTGGATGTTGCCTCAGAAGCAAGTTTGGAGTAAGTTGCTTGCCTCTTTGGTAAAAATTGGGTTTGCCCACTCAATCTTGTGAATTTTGTTCTACCCATTTGAGGCATGGGTGAAGCATAGAGCATAAGCACTTTGGGGAGAGGTTCCACTGGTTCTTGTATGTTGGATTCTCTGGTTGGAGCAAAAATTAGTATTTTCAATCAATTTGTTAATATTTTGCAAGCTATTTGGGACTGATTGATGGCCTCTTTACGGGTTAAGATGCATGGCTTTTTTTTGCTTTGTCGACTATAACAAGGTATTGGGAGGCTGCCTTACAATAATTGGCTCCCATTTCCTTTTTTATTCTCTTTCCTTTCTGTTTCTTTTCTCTTTGTTTGAAGACATCTTATCCTCTTCTATTTTTATTCTCTTTCCTTGTTGATATACTCTTCTTTTTCTTTATAAAAAAATGATCGAGAGAGCAAAGGATATAAAGGAGGGACTTTAGATCCATTCATCTGGTGGATAGAATGTATTAATTATCAAAGTTTTGCCTAATAGATTGTGGTGAAATCCTTGGTGAGGTATTCATTGCTAGAGTGGGTTCTTATGTAAATTGGATATAAATAAAGCCTATGATCATGTTTCTT
>NW_019014683.1:2441719-2484559 GCF_000150535.2 Carica papaya | reverse complement strand
AATGTATAAGCCCATTAAGCCCTCAAAAGCAGGAGGAACAACCCAACATAGATCAAATAGATCAATGAGTTTGGTCCATAAAATCTATGCAGCTTTATAATGTAAAAGTAGATGTGAATGCATCTCTCCTTTCTAGCACGGCATAGATATCATGAGGCAGTGCATGGTGCAACCTACGAACTTGAACATCTCTTTTTTTTCTTTTTTCCGTAAAAGAAGAATTTATTTAGTCCAAGAGATGAAGGTATATGGACTTGTAATATCTCATTAATGTTAAGCTTTCGATGGATAGCTTCCCATATTGAAAAGTACTATTAAAAGAAAAAGACAAAAGTATATGGAGGGATGATAAATATCCTCCTCTAGAAGTAAGAAAAAGGGGAAAAAATTAAATAATCCTTTCAATAGAAGAGATTGACTCAATCACTTTACGAAGTAGATAAAGAAAACTCCCCCTCCTCCCCAACGAAAAAAAAAACGACCCTTAAAGTAAAACCAAAAGCATCATTTTATCTTCAAGAAGCTGGGATGATTGAGAATGATCGCTAATTATTCTTTTCTGAAAGGAAATTTTTCATCCATAGGACTCAAAACTAGGAACTTAACATGCACCGAATCTATCGAAGAGTTTATTTAATAATTCCTAGCCACATTTAGTGAAGGAACAAGTGATTATTGGACTGATAATTTGGAGCAGATTGGTGTTAATTGGTGAGACAAATTCGATTAGGCTCATGTATCATGTTATTTGTGGGACAGTCTATATAAACACTGTTAAATTAAGGGGCTTTCTCTTCCTAAAAAGAGCTAGTGAATTAGTGAAGGCTATATTTTGAGAAGGATGATGGGTAAGAAACTCAAAGAAGGATTTGCTGATATTGACACTCAAGTGATCTAATGTCCATACTCTGCAAACCAATCTAAAAGAATGAAAGAAATCGGGGAGGTTAAGCAAATCATAAGAATTATGGCCATGAAAATAATTCAACAATCAAGAGATAGAGTGATGCAAAATGGGAAGATCCTAAAGTGGGTATATTTAATAATAAACGATGTTTGAGGGTAAAGACAAATTTTGATTTTATCAAGGATAGGTGGCTGCATTTTTTTGGTACTATTGTACTTGGCCACAATCTTGACTTTTTTGAGGATTTAGGTTTGATTGTAGATATTCTCACTGAGCTGTAAATCCTTTTTCTTGTATATGGTTTACGCCCCTTTGGGGTCCATTTTAATAGCATTTATCTCAAAAAAAAAACAATCTTTATGTAATCATAATTTTTATATAAATAGGTGGAGATGGATGAATATTACTCTCCCTATAGAGGCAACCAACTTCCTCCAAATTTCGGAAGCCACCACTCGTAATGTGAGAATAAGTAACTGTTAGTCTTGGAATCCCTAAAGCAGATAACTCAAACATATGGAGAAATAGCTTTATTTTGAACTTCGCCTAAGTCCTTAGTGCTAGTCGTATTAAGTATTGCAATCTAGACGATACTTCGACCTTTGAGGGAACTTTCACCTTCTAGAAAGAGTTAGCAAAAACTAAATTCCAATGATAGATTCTAGACTTTTTAGAGACCATATTAATTTATCAGGGTTAGGAGAAGTGACTCAAGCATGGGGATAAAGTTAAGATTAGAACCCAAAGATTCTAGACAAGAAACTAGATTTGTCTTTCATAATTAGAAGCATGGAAAGATTCATTGTGGTCATTAGGGCTATTAAAACAAAGGTATCTCTGTCATTTAAGTGTTTGAAAATCATTTAATTTGTTTGAAAATGGAAATCCACCTCTAAATAACATGAGGACTTTGTTGAGAGAAAAAGAAGCAATACGATGATTATGACGAGTCTATATATGAGGAAAATGATGGAGAAAGAATACTATCCTAACTAGGGATTGTTGTAGAATAAAAAATGAGAACCATGTGCTTACATTATGTGCCTTGTATTTTGTTTTGATGCTTATATTAAGTTGATGTATATATACTGTGAAAGAATTAATTCCGGCAGTTATCTCAAAACAGAAAGTAATAAAAAATTATTAAATCTGTTATTTATATTCAAGTAATCCATGTAGAAACCAACTAGGTTGAAAGTGTAGATCACATACAAGTTCTCTGTATACCTTGTGTTTAAATTTAATTAATAGAAACAATGCGGTGGTTAGGATTCGAACATTAGATTTTGTTTTCAGTACTGTGATAGTCAATTATTCCAAAAGCTTAGCTTATAGGACCTCACTATACTATTCATGTTGCATATATATATTGGCATGAATTTACATATTCATATATGTATTGACATGTAAAATTGGGTATAAATTGATTTGTACTTTCAGTTATGGTATTATAAATATTCTTCATTAATTTCTTATTATTTAAGATTTCCTTGGCAGTATGTTGGTCTTGCTTTTTTAAATTTATTTATCGAATAAATTATCAGTTTGATACATCTTTGGGTTTGACTGGATCTTTCTTTTGACAACGAAGCTTTGTGTAGATAACTACTTTGATTGGACCATAGGCAATATATATATCTATGATATACTCACATCGTTGATCTCAGTCATATTGTGTTTGTTGCTTTTGTTCTTGTTTCTTTTTGTAGTATGTCTGATTTGCCAGAATAGTGTAACTGTAAACTAGCTCAAAGTATGATACTAACAAAAATGTAAATCAGGCATGACACACAAAAATGTGGTGTATTACGTGGTTTGTGCCTGTGATAGGCTGATATTTATTTCAAACTTTTTGAAGGCCTGAATTTTCGTCATACTCTATATCCTTCATACAAAAGCAACCGTCCGCCAACACCTGATACCATAGTTCAAGGGCTCCCATATCTGAAAGCGTCAATCAAGGCTATGTTCATTAAGGTGATAGAGGTAAATATGCATGTCATTTAAGGCACACATAATTAGTTTGTCCTGGTGACAGGTTGTGATAATTTATGAAAATATCCAAAAGGCAGGTACCAGGTGTGGAAGCAGATGATGTGATTGGAACATTGGCTGTGAGGAGTGTTGATGCTGGTTTCAAGGTAATCATCATCTTTATTTGACAAAAAAAGATAATAGTTTTTGGCTGTTTTGGAAGAAGTGTCAATTAGTATAAAGCCAGTTTCCTTTTGCGCAAGTAAAAGCAATTTAATTCATTGTGGCTGTGGGTATCTCTCCTCCTCTTCAAATGATAGAGGAAGAGAAGGAGAAATCATTAGTTTAACATTAACCGGGGAGCAACAAAAGTACTGTCATTGAGATGGAGCTATATCTGGGGTTTACTGTTTCCAAGTACAAAACATTTTAGATTTTCTTTTATTCTAAATTCTACTGATTGATGCTTAATTTTCATACTCTCTGCATTTGCTGGTGTTGGAATTATCTCTTTTGAAAAATAAAAAAGATTTTGCTTGCTTTTCAAGTTATTTGGCAAATGCCCTTTGGATTAGTTGGCTGTGGATAAACAGGTACCTTACAGAAATACCTCATCTTTCTGTCCAATTGGTTATTTAATGATTGACGTGGAGATTGCTGATCTATGTAAAAAAAAAAAAGGTGGTGCCTTGACCATAATTGAGTGGTGCTCGATGCTAAGAAAAGACCATGAGAATGCATAAAATCATGCCTGGTTTGTCATCTGTTGATGCATAAAGCAGGTTGAAAGTGCACCTTTTGAAAGTATATTTGCTGTAATATGCCAAAGTATCTGTTAGCCAGAGATGTCTTTGTATGCATTTGCCAATGTAACTTTAAAATCTGGTTTGGTGTGTGCCTTCTGTTGGTTTTCCTCTGCTGGTTCTACTTGCTTCTTGTACTGGTATTTGCAAAACATATTAGATGCCCTAATTTATCTTTCACTGGAACTGATTCTGTGGATCTCCTTTCTGTGCTGAAAGATTGGCTTTGGTTCCTATGGTATGAGCTACTTCTTTCTTCATTCTACTTATATGGTTGGCAGGTACGAGTTGTCTCTCCGGACAAAGATTTTTTTCAGATTATCTCTCCTTCGTTACGTCTTCTACGAATTGCACCACGTGGCTTTGAGTTAGTACGCATTCAGTCTACTATATGATACTGCATTGTTTACTAATTGCCTTAAAATTTTAGGTCTGAGTAACAAAGAAATCTTTTCAAGGGAAAAATGTAATAGGAATATTTTCCAGTTTGGGACATTTTCCAGTTTGTCTATTGTTTTAGTTTCTGCATGTATCTGTTTTCCCTTTTAGCTCTTTTGTAATAGATAATTGAGTCATGTATTTATATCCTTTAAGATTTTTAATGTTATTAATATTATTAATTTTGCTGCTGTTGTTGATGTTGTTTGATGATTGGACATTGTAGATACATGAAAGCAATCCTTAATGGGTTATAAATATAGAAAACAGCTATGCTCCTAATTTATGTGGAAGAGTTTGTAATATAGTTTTATTGGGGAGAAAGCAGTATATATAGTATGGTTGACAAGGCACCATGGGAATGTTGTTTTTGCACAAGAAAAAAGATGCATAGCAGGCTCTCCTTGGGAAAGATTGACTCCTGTAAATTCTGTGAGCATCCTTGATACAATGTAGTGATAATAAATAGTTAATCTGTATGCAGTCAACTCTGTCATCGTGCTATGTGAATAAATTTTTACCTTTTTTCTCTCAAAAAAGGCACGAGATCTTCTTAACTTTTTTTTCTGTCACTTATGTGCTATTTAAATGTTATATTGTGCTTCTTTCGTGATTTTGTAGGAAGAAGAAATTGAACCTGCTCATTCTTTTATAACTCTTGATTTGATTAATGTTTTTGTTTGGCTAGGATGGTCTCATTTGGAATGGAGGATTTTGCTAAAAAATATGGAGATTTGAAACCTTCTCAGTTTGTTGATGTTGTTTCTCTTGCGGGTGACAAATCCGATAACATTCCAGGTTATTTCATTTTTCACTTTTTTGACAAATCAAGATGTTAGTAGGTTTTGGAGACTACAATTTGAAGGATTTTTTTTGGTTGTTTAAATGTGATAATGCTTGCTATAATTAATGAGGCATTCACATTGAAAATAGGAAAACTAAGGTTTCCTTTTAGCGTGATCCATCACCATTTCCAATTGTGGTCCATGGGATCAAAGCTAGATTTATTTTCTTGGAAATTTGGTGCTTTCTGTAGCCAATGGGGTATTCAATACGGACTCTGGAAAGTGTTCTTTTCCAGCTACAATACATTACAACCTAAGAAAAAGAGCATATCTTCATAGAAAGGTTCTATCATATACCTTGCCTTAATTCAGACTGTGGAATGAATGAGCCTAAAGAAAGTAGAATATTAGAAATTGCTTTAGGAAGGAAGAAGTATTGAGATCTTTAAAGCATATCTCTTTCTTATTTCACTTTGGCATCCGAAAACACCTTAAGATTAAGCAATTGATGCATTGATGCTATATAAATGTAGGAGTTGAAGGCATTGGAGAGGTTTATGCTTTGCAACTGATCACTAAATTTGGTACGTCTGTTTCTTTCAAAGAAAAATGTTGTAGGTTCATATTAAGTTTGCTTTTGTTTCATGTTGCTTTGCATGCATGTTAAATGATTGTTAGTAAATTGTCGGCTAAAGTCTTCTCTATTTTTCCTTACATCATTGCTTTCCCTTGTTGCTTGTGGAATCACCCTGATCTCCTTGTCCAAGCTGAGAATTTTGACATTCATTTTCTTTTTAAATGTGTTCAGTTCCTCTTTTATGTTTTTGGATGATTGTGCAAAAGATGAAATAATTGACCTCTTCAGATTAGCATAGGCAGAACTTTTTGTTAGTGTTATGCATTTTTAATTTTAGATTTAATCATACATCCTTTTTCTATAAACAATATAGTTCTAGGTTTATGCTATGCATCAACTTTGGATGAATTTATCATATAATATTCATTTTCATTTAGCAGATTGGCTAACTAATGAAACGGAGTATAGTCCCATTTCATAGCCTTTTTAGTTCTTTTCTGAATTCTGTTGCTTCTTGATTGCCTTTTCTTCAAATTCTATTTGTTGATACATGATTTTGTTATTTATCATTTTTCCATGGACAGGCACATTAGAGAATTTGTTGCAATCTGTTGATCAAGTCAAAGAGGAGCGTATCAGGAAGGTAGTTGCTAATTTGTGATGCAGAGCGCATGACTTAGACGCTTGCTATCAGTATTTATTTATTTTCTGCTTTTCCTTGGAATGGGAAAGGTTCAATCAGGTCCGCCTTTTGATGCTTTGGAAGTGCCTTTTGATGCTTTTACATAGGGAAATCATGTTATGAAGGTGTGGTTAGTTTTTAAAAAAGATAGAAGCTTTTCCATATGGAACTAATTGTATCCTGAAAATTGCAAGTCTTAGGTTAAACTGTTTTGGTTTCAACCTCACCTGTATGAGATTATGACAATATGGCTGTTGATATTTATTGAATATCCATTGTAAGTGGATATGACATAGTGCTATGATCTAACATGCCTGTGGATTCAGGTTTACCCATAAGACATAACTCTGGACAGAGATTCATATGCTTCTTTTGTCAGATATCATGTTTCAAATTTTCTTGCTTTTGCATTTTGCAAATCCAGGAATACAGATACCACTAAGTTTTACTGTCATTCATGCGGACTCTTCATTTACATTGCTTATATTATTGCCAATGGAGGATTATAAATTGACTTTGCTAGGATGTTTGAAGTTCTTCTTTGTTTTTGGGTAGAGTGCGGTGCCGGATTGATAACTTTTGATGTGTCACGCTAAGTTTTGATGCCATTCATGTGACCTTTTCATTTATATTTCTTATTATTGCCAACAGATAGCTTTAAAACAATTTTGCTGCTTGCTGTTGTATTTGAAAATAAATTGTAAAATATTTGCCACTATTTGTCTTTGTAAATTCTATTATCACTTCCTTTTGCTTTGACTATTTTGGTGATGGCTTGAGTCAATTCATGATCAATCTGGTTATGCTACCAGGATTCAAATGTAAGGTCATATTAAGAATAAGATCATAATTGGCTGCAGTAAATCTTGATAAAACTTATTGCCAAATTAACAGTGTCTTTGCTTGAGAGAATCTCCTAAACGTAAATATTTGTTAGAGAGAAGGATAAATGTCCGCAAACATAAAAATCTCTTCTGATTTAGTAGCATATTGTTCTTTCAGTCTTTATTCCATGTACTGATCTCTGTCTTTCCTTCCTTGCCTCTATGTAAGGATTGTGGCGTCGAAATTGTATCTTTAAGCAACATAGTGAACTAGTAGTAGCGCACAATCTTCTTATCTTTTTTCTACTTTTCTTGTTTCTGCAGGCCTTGCAAACAAATGCTGATGTAGCTATCCTGAGCAAGAACTTGGTAATATTTTCAGATCTTATTGTTTGTTTCTGGGAATGAAACTTCTTGTGAAAAATGATTACTTTCAGTTGAAAGCCAACTTCTTGTCCAATTTATTAAGTTTTTTTTCTTCTTAATATTGTATTTTTTATAGTCCATATCCTTAATAGTTACTATTTTGGAATCTTGCCATAAATGGAGCAGCAGTAGAGATTAAGTAGTAATAACTTTAATCCTCTTCAGTTACTGCTATGTTCATACTAGTAAATTTCTGATGGGACCTTCCTTAAGTCAGGAAGTTGACTCTCCTGACAGTTGGTTTTGACAACATGCAAAATAGTCAAATCTGTCCCAGCCATCTTTTAGTAGTTCCTCACAAATTTTAAAGGTGGTTAGATGGGTGCTACTCAGAAAAGAAAGTTTAAGGTGGGTGGAATCCCTTGTTGACATGATTAACTTTGTCGATAGCAACTAATTTGGCTTAGTCAGGCACCTGCATTTTCCACAATAACTTTAAGGCTATGTTTGGAATAAATGAACTTACAAAATTATTTGTGAATCTATGTTTACTTAACTGTGAGATGGTGGAGATCCTTACAACATGATAACATTTGAGGTCTTAGACAAATTTAAGTGGTATCGATATAAACACATTCCAAATTTCACCAATTTTATTAAAATTTGGAATATCTTGTTGCAATTCCATTTAAATTTTTCTAGGAGAACAATTTTATTATTTGTAAGGAAATTCCTCCTCTCATTGTTGAAATAAATGCAGATTTGTAATAAATTTCACAAGTAAAATTCATTTGTTCCAAAGACAACCTAATTCTTCTGATACTAATCGGTTCTTGAATTCATTTCTCTAGACAATAGAATATGGGTGCTTGAATCTTTTGCTAGAAATCTTTACCCTTGCCTCATTATTAAGTTGCCATAATTCTGTAATATTCCCTCTCCTGTTTCAAATTGTTCATTTTCTTAATAGATTTAAATGCTTTATATTTAGAAGAGAAGGCTTGAACCTATTTATTGATTCCATATTTGAAAAAGCTTTTACATTGTGGCAGGCCCTGCTACGATCGGATCTACCCTTCTACATGGTACCCTTTATGACAAGAGATCTCACATTTAAGAAGCCAGAGGTTTGTGTAATTGAACCCCAAGAAAGGTGTTTATGATTACTACAATATATAAGTAGTTAACAGCTGAGAATTTCTAATGGTGAAAGTTAAGAGCTGAACCATTAGTTCTGATTTTTATTGTTGGAATTTAACGTTAAAGATCTTCAAATCTTAATACAGTGTTCAAACTTTTTATGGTTTAACGAAACGGATAAGTATCTTCTTTTCACTGTCTTCTTTTTCCTATTAGCATTTCGCTTAAATGCAAAATCAGATTGATAGAAGGGAGAAGAAAAGAACATCAACGTCAATTACAACATTTCTCTTCAAATGAATAAATATAGAAAGAAGTTATGACATGATATCATTTTTAACTTTTGCTATTAGTGTTCCATCTCAAGGCATTATACATCCCTGGAACTTTTTGATGAACTTTCATTGGCTTCTGGGCTGTATTTTTGTGGATCCAAGGCAGTCTTTATGTCTTTCAAAGTTTGAGCGTTAGGCAGTTTTTCACACATCTACCTACTAATACTATAATACAGGTCTTGAAAAGTGAGAAGCAAGCCTGCTTTTTTATTCTATGTGCTTTTTCTACCTATTACTTGCTTCTCTTTATATTTACTTGTGTTCTTAAAATGGTGTCACCTTGGATACATTTGGTTTTGTTTATGCATCCGCGCAATGTTAATTGATACAAGTAAAAACGAATTTCAAAACTGACTGTGATTTCTACAGGACAATGGAGAGAAATTCACAAGCCTCTTGAATGCTATCAGTGCTTATGCAGAGGGATTTTCAGCTGATCCAATAATCAGAAGAGCGTATAATTTGTGGAATAAGCTTGAAGCGCGGTGATTTGTTGTGTTGTGCATTCAGAAGCAAAGTGTTTGGTAGAATTCCACAGTTGAAAATTCAATATTTTGAGCAATTTTGACATGAAGGATGTTGATATTATGTGAACAGGATCTACCATTTACTGAGAATCCATAGATTAATAGAAAGTTATTATTGGTCCCTGAAATTCTTTCTGCATTAATGCTTTTCCTTTTCGCATAGAGAATAATTCAGAAAAAGTTTTACTAACATGTTTATTGTGGAATTTCTGTCCTTGTATATTATTGTGGCAAAGAAATTGAAGCAAAAGCTCTTCTAAGCTAATAAAGCATGGGTGTATTATGTTTGGATGTATGTTTGACTAATTTCTGAACCAGGTTGAGAAATTAATATATTATTGTGGCAAAGAAATTGAAGCAAAAGCTCTTCTAAGCTAATAAAGCATGGGTGTATTATGTTTGGATGTATGTTTGACTAATTTCTGAACCAGGTTGAGAAATTAATATGGCATATTTATTTCCTACATGCTGCGTGATAACTGGTTGAACAGCTGGAACGAGATTGATGCAAGTATTTTTGACATAAAAAATACCTTACAAACTTTGAAACTTGTAATCTAATTGTGTTTATAATAAGAAACTCAAAGATTCTGTAATTTACATAAAAAATAATAATAAAATTTTTGTTCAATAAAGTCCAAGAAAGTCACCGTTTGTGCAAGTAGTCATAAAGGATACATGAATGATTATAAGACTCATGCAGGATGGAATATTAGAAAAATATATCATTTGTATATATGCTTGTGTGAAAGAACAAATGATCTTATCTTTAATCCAGGACGTGATTTCTGTACTCGGAAATAGATTACTGCCTTCTCTCTAACAATCAAGTCATACTTCAGGGTGGATTTGATCCAGATGTTTCAGCTCCAGCTTCTGTTTCCACTTTTTCAAGTTCCAGTACAGCATTAAATCCAAAGTCATTTCCCGGAGTGAAGGACTTTTTGAGTTCTTCTGCTGTCTGGGTTGTGTTAGTTTTATTGTCCTTAACGTTCAGATTTTCCTGTTTTAGATAGAAAGATACTTAAGGTTGTAGCAACAACTGACCTGGTAAGAAATATGTATGTAGAGTTATGAGCAGACGGGTATTACCTTCTTTACATAATCAGCTATGGTTGTAGTCACTATTTCTTGTATGACAAACTTGGTGACACGATCCTCCCCAAGTACTTGTAAGAGGAAACTCTTCGGAACCTATTGAAATTACAAAATCAACCATATTCTAAAATATGTGAAGACAACATGAGAATTTTATTTCATGAATTTTATTGATCAACTAAGATTTCCATCAAACAATTAATAAGAATTTAATATATCATTCTAATATGTACGTGTGATGCAAAATAGTTTTTTAAGACAACAAACGTAAATTCTCAATGCTACGTAAATGTCTCAATCCTACATAAAGACGGTGTAAGTTGTTGCAGAAGTCAAGACTTGTGGGTCATTTATACAAAGGTAAAGTTTTCACAACACTTGGGAAGACAGCAATTTAATAGATATAGGACCTATCGGTAAAACAAAACCCTAGATATGGGACCTACCCTATTTGTTATCACAATATTTGAAACATTTCATAGGACCTATCAATCAGAGCCTCATGAAAGGAATGTATATAACCTAATGCTCTGATGACAAATATGTCACACTCCGAATCAAGATTATGACTTGGAATGCCACTAAAAAGAACAAGGTGTAAAAGGTTTATCCAAAACAAGTAAGACAAATAATGCTACAAAATGTAAAATTGACCACTAAAATATATACACACAGAAAAAGCGTCAGAAACAAAGTGTTTGTAAACTAAGTCATACTGTGGTATCCACACATTCCTTTATTAATAAAAGTGTTATATATGAGGCTTAACTTTTATCATAAAATGGTCTCTAAAGAAAAAACACAACATTATATTTAGATGGTTTCTTGTGTTTTCTCTTTGAAGACCATTGTATGATAACAATTAAACCTCATAGATAACACTTTTGTTAACAAAGGGATGCATGTATACCACAGTATGTTTGCGACCTAGTTTGCAGACACTTTATTTGTGACGTTGCTTCTCTGTGTGTGTATGTATATTAATAGTTTGGTTTTGCCTCTAGGTGTATCACTTGTTTTTGAATAAACCTTCTATACACTGTTTTGTTAGTTGCATTTCAAGTCAGACTCTTAATTTGAGGTCTGACAGATCAAACTGTCAGAGAACTATTCCAAAAAAAGAGGTCAACTAAATCTTAAAAAATGGAACTATTTCAATATGCTAAATAGGCCTATTGAACTAGTTCACTCTCAATCAGAGAAGAACAGAAAATATGAATGGTAGTTTAACTCAGAAAGCATGGATACCTTTGTTGTCTTTCCTGCATTAGCCACCCCATGCACATGCAAAATGTAATATAATTAGCATTTGCAGAATCAAAGGTTGACATATACAAAAGCTGCATATGAAATAAATTATGAAGAAAAGGAAGATGATGAAGTACAATCAGAATAAAATAAAAGTTCAGGAACTAATGCAATAGGTTTCAAAAAATCATTTTGATTCCACATAAAGTGGGAAATCAGGTAAGAAAAATGTCTGATCTAGTAATCATATGCCATTTCTAAGATCATGGCCAATGAATTTTGATTTGAAGCATCACTTCCAATTTATTATAGTTTTGAGATATATTTAAGTTTACTTACATGAACGAATCTGCTCAAGGAAGAAAAATAAAAGAGCTGGTAAGGAATATAGCGATAATAAAATGATTAGCTATTTAGTGATAGAGCACTTTGTTCATAATATTAATATCCATTTAATACCTCCTTTTTCTCTGCGAAATCCTGGAATTGGCGGAGCTGTACGAGCCAAGTTCGTCAAAACCTTATCAAATATCTTTTGTGTCTCATTCCCAGGCAAGTCCACTCTCAGCTGCAATCAAGAAAATGAAAATTAGAGATCTCACAACACAAGCACAGAGCAATCATAAATCTTTACCGGAAATTCTCCAAAACTTGATGGAGTTTCTTCCCCATGTAAACTCAATACTTTTTACTCAGACAAAAAGGAAAGAAAAAAGTTACACGTTGTTCCAAGGCCTGGAAATCTACCCAAGTTGCTTTATAAATTTATTTCACCAGGTATTTGAGATTTAGGGTATTGGTGACATAAACAGTCTCCCTAAACATGGTTTGGGAGATTTTCCAGAGTAATATTATCCATGGGCTACAAAGAGTCA
Source organism: Carica papaya (assembly GCF_000150535.2). Next base: position 2,471,980 of record NW_019014683.1, on the reverse strand, counting down.
AGAAGACTATACCCTATTTGTCAAGTACTCAGAGGCAAGGGAGTGACAGCCTTACAAGTGTATGTAGATGATATAATTGTTACAGAAAATGATGAAAAGGAGAAGAAGATCTTCAAGCAATGCCTAGATAAAGAATGAGATTAAAGAGTTGAGAATATTAAAATAATGCCGAGGATAGAGGCGGCCTACTCCAAATCTAGAATATTTATATCTCAGCAAAAATATATTTTAAATCTTTTAAAGAAAACTGGCAAGCTGACATGTAAACCTGCCAATACATCAATAGACCCTAATCCAAAATTGGGACTGGCAAAGGAAGACCATGAGGTGAAGAAGGAAATGTATTATAGGCTAGTAGAGAAGTTAATATACTTGTCCCATACAAAGCCAAACATTGGATACGCAGTGAGTGTAGTGAATCAGTTTATGCACAAGCTCAGAGAAGTACATTTGCAAGCTGCCTTTAGGATATTTCAATAGTTGAAGAGTACTCCAGCAGAAGGGAATTATGTTCAACAGAAACAATGGGCTGCTCCTTAAAGCATATATAGATGTTGACTATGCAGTTTCATTAGTCGACAGAAGATGTACATCTAGAAACTGCACCTGCTTCGGAGGAAACCTAGTGATTTGAAGAAGTAAGAAACAAAATGTAGTATACCAATCCAGTGCTGAGTTAGAGTTTAGGGTTATGGTCCAAGGGACATGTGAGCTCCTCTGGTTGAAGATAATTTTGAAAGACTTGAAGATTCCTTTGAATGGACTTATGAGACGTTATTGTAATAATAATTTAACAATTAACATTGTGTACAACATGATGGGACGAAATATATTAAAGTTGATAGACATTTTATCAAGGAGAAGTTAGATAGCGGATTGATATACATACCATACTTGCCTACTACTTCGCAAATTGCATATGTATTAACCAAAGGATTGAGCAATCCTGTATTTTAGAGTATCACTGACAAGTTGGGAATGAATAATATTTATTAAATAACTTGAGGGAGAGTGTTGGGAAGTGTATTTATGTAGAAAGTAGGGTTAGTGGTATACTAGTAACATACTCCTAGTAATTTTTGTAATTAACTGGGTTTCCTTGCATGATCGCTAGGTACTCGTATATATAGGTTTCTAATACCCAATGAAGTACAATAATTCATTCTTCCTCAAAGATCTTTTCTCAATAAGTTTCACAGTAAACATGTTAATAGGTGAAAGAATTGGAGTCAGTCACTTCAAAAGACTAAGAAAGCTACGTATCTGAGGTTAAAGTGAACAACAAAGAAGCATAATAGAAAAATCTGAGAGCATGTTTTATCCGCAGAAGTAGCATAACAGAAAAATCTGAGAGCATGTTTTATCCACAGAAGTTTTGTTTTCCTTTCCTTATGAACCTACCTCTGGAAACAAAATCAGAAACTAATCAGTAGAGCTGATCTTTACAAAAATAATATAATATCACTTGGGAAGTGAGAACAGGCATACAAATAAATTCCCACCTGTCATCCATTTACGGCTAGGCAGTGAATTATCCTTGAGTTCAGAAATTAGTCAAACATACAACATAAGGTGATAAAATTTAGTCTTGAGAGCTCACCTGCACTTGGTTTTCATCTCGGGACTCTACAACTATCTTGGCATTCTTTACAGTTACAGCATTTTCCTTAGGATCTGCAATAGATGCTTCCATACCTACAGCATAAACATATCATATACTTCCACTATATACATAATAAATTCCAGTTATTCATTTACTTTATGAAGTGATTTTCACCTGAACCTACTGCAGATATTGGTTTGAGAATGCACCCAACAAACGCTCCATGGGGATCACAGGGGCATAATAACCTGAACAACAAGAAATACAATAAAATGCCCTTATAATTAGGCTTCAATATAGTTAGTTAAATCAAAATTTTGAAGTTTTTAATAAGAAATTTTGACAGTAAACATCAGGGAACATTTTCACAAAAACGAAAATGCATGAAGACAAACAATTTATCAGATAAACTAGATTTAACATTTTGGAAGAAGAATAATATTAAGCTTAAAAACCCTGAAGAAGAATAAGTTTAACAAAAAACAGTAGGTTACAAACTTTTCACCTCCTGCTCAGGCCTTGTTCAGTTCTAGAGAGATTGATGCTTGTGGCATTTCGATGGAGAAGAACAAAACGATTGTGGCATCTCTTCAATGAAAAGAACTGTAGTCAACTTAACATGAGCATTAGCTTCCTTTAATCCATAGACTGCATTAAATTACTCTGATAATAATCTCTTCTTTTTCTTTTTTCTCCCTTTCTTTTCTTCCAGCAGTTAGATTACAGTATTTTAACTGGTTTTGTGGCGTTAGATTCTTATTCGCTTTCGATTTACTCCCACGAGCATGAGGGAAACCCACAGAACATTTAGCTAAGATAATGATGCATCGTTTGGTTACCGAGAAACTGAAAAGAGAAACGTTCGAAATCTTTTTCATTGGCACCGATTTTTTCTTGGAAATAAGTAAAAATTAGGGTTCCTTACTTCAGAATTCCGAAGACCTTGAGACTGTGGAGGCATTAAGGTCATTGTAATCGACACCATTCTCCTTCCTCTCCTCCTCTGCAGTGGGTTCTGCTCGTGGAGAGCAGGCAGCTGACAACAAAACACAATGGATGACGTTTCGGAAGCAAAACGGTGCCGTTTCCTCCGGAGCCGCCAAAATATCTGTATGGAATTACAAACGTAAAACGACGTCGTTTGCTCTAACCTGCTCTAAATTTTAATTTCGATTCCGAGTCTTCACAGAATTAGAGCCATAAAGCGTAGTAGTAGAAGAAGACGATAATGGAAATAGCCGTTAGGGCTCTTCTCCCTGGCTTAAACTCCAAGGTAAGCCTAAGTTCTCTATCTTTTAGCGTACGTTTGGGAGGCAAGAAAATTAAGGAAAAAGATGGAAGGGAAGGAAATAAACACATAAATTTATAAATTTTTTTAAATATATGTAAAAATGGAGCCTAAATATCCGTTAGTATTCTCTCTATGCACCCCTAGTTACGAGATTGGAGATTTACATGGTTTTTCTCTGCAGATAATCAATGGGAAGCAAGCATTAGATGTCTGTAGTCCCTACTTTTCTTGTAGAAGAGCATGTTTTTTACCTCAGTTAAAAACCATTAGTAGAGAATTTCGGTTGAGGTAATTATGCTCTCGAATTCTTCCTATCTAATTTAACCTTGTCACACCAAATTTACCTCCAAGATTTGGTAATTTATGCTTCTACTTGCTATGATGATGCTGTAAAATTTTGCTCCTAAGCTAACCAAGTAATGGATGGGAAAGAGGTTTACTTGTTGAAATACGCCTCACAGAGTAGAATTCAAGTTTATTAAATCTTGTTTGGCAATGTATGGCATTTTGCGCCCTCCATTATGGTTGTTCTCTGGTATTTAGTTGAATTCATTGTCAGCTCAAATGATAATCTGAGACTTTAAGTTTTTTTTAGCAAACTAGATGTTATGATTGAGAGTCCATTAGATGAATATTGAAATAAATTTTCATTTTTGCAGGAATAAATATTGCCCTTCTGTTTATTGCGCAGTATCGGGTTTATATCTGATATATTCTCTTTTTACTTATTCCTTGTAATTTCTTCCCATCTCAATTTTTGAATGCTTTTTTTTTAATGATTTTATGGTTTAACTCAAAATAGGAGTGGAAGAAGTTGGAGTTTCTTCATCACAAAAAGAGGACATCTCGGTTTTGATTTCTAAATCAAATGAAAATGGAGAACTGAAGGTAAAAGAATTATGTATGAAATGACCATGAAGTTTCGAGGTGAACAAGAAAAATAGTAATGGTTTGGAGAATATTGATAACAATTGTTTTACTCACACTATTCTTGTTGGATGAGAAGATATTTTTATGCAGATACTTTTGAATTTGTTCACATGGGTATTAACTACCTTTCAACCAATGTACATAATGTTCCTGACTAGATAAGCGTGGAGGTCTCAGGTGACAAAACTCAGAAAATTTTTGATAATGTATTTGATAAAATGGTTGCTGCAGCACAGCCAATCCCAGGCTTTCGGAGAGTGAAAGGAGGTAATATCTTTTAAGCCATTAAACAAATTATAGTGAATAACCTAACAATAATGGTCTCCAAAAGAGTTGGTCAAGTTTATTTCATTGAACAAAAGGTAGCCTAAGTGAAATTTTGTTAGCATGTATAAGCACTTTATTCTGTCATTTTACTTGCACTGGCATCGGATTAAGCATATGTGTTTTGCAGGTGATGTTCTGTGATTATTACACTCTCATGGAAAAAGTTGATTAACAATTTTCATAAATTCCTTCATCTTTCTGTTTGGCAAATGAAGTTTAAGGATGTTTCTTGTTCCGCTAGGCTGTGTTTGATTTAGTTTGTTTTCTTCTACCTGTTCAGTAATGACTAGGCCAAGAGTCGCAAATGGATTGGTGTTACTGGTGTTAACATTTAGTTTATCTTTTATTCAAAAAAGGGTCAGGCATTCCCTTTGTAATTCCTCTTTTACAAGTAAAATGCTTGGGCTGTGCCTTATCTAACTCGTTTATCCAATTGTCAAAATGTACATTTAATGCTTTATTCTTCTTTTTTTATCTCTTCACTTGCCACATGTATGTTCTTTGATGTATTAAGTAAAGCTTAAAAATATTCTTTGAATTTATCAGTGTTCTTATTGTTTTGCCGTTGGTATGATGAAATGAGAATACTGACCATAACAATGAAATAATTTCTATCACCAACCAATCCGAATTTGGACTTCGATAAATTTTCCGGGCAATAAACTAGTGGAGTCATCAAGTTTTTCTGCATGCTGTGAATCCCACTTAACTTTCATTACCTTTCAAGGTTGATTGTTTTCATTTGTCATCATGGTGTGGATCTCTGAAGGAGTAATGCCAGTATTTGGTTCAGTAAATTGTTTCATTTTTCTTTTCAACTCCAAGTAGATTGCTAACCTTTTGTGTAATTACTTCCATTGGCCGATCGATCTGTTGGTGAATAATCTGTGGATTGCCAGGAAAAACACCAAATGTAAGTTTTCTTTGTCCAGTTCATTCGTGCAACGAAGTATATTCCCAGTTGTTGTTAGTGTGTTTAGTGAAATCTTTGAAGTGTAACTAAATAAAAGAGTGCAAAGGCATGCAGTTTATGTTTTATTGCATTTGTATGTTCATTGAGCTATGACAAGTTTCTGTCAGTCCCATGAGTTGTATACTTTTTTTTTCAAGATTTCAAGTCATGAACTTGTTCTATGCATTGATTCTTTTTTTCTTTATTCGTGTGCATAATGCAGTATCGCGTTGAGTTTTTCGTTCTTTTTCTTTCGTCGCATTTTTTTTTTCTCGTTGAGTGTTGCCCATTAGATTATGAAGCCAAGTATTATCAAGCTTATCGATGTATTTGTTATGCTAGCCCAGTGACTCATGAGAGGAAGCCCTGTTTTCTTTGCTTAAATTTTCCTTTCCCTTCTGGAAAGGGTGTTAAAATGTTTTATTTTTGGCTGTTGATGCCATTTTTAAGACATAGTAGAATCATCATAGAAAAAGATTATATGTTCATGTGCTTCTGCTTTGAGAGGGAGAGAGGAAGTTAGAGATCCCTGTAGTGGAGTTGCTATGCCCCAATGTGACGCATTCAAGAAGAGTATCAACATTCTTTGTCCTGTAAATGATACAAAAACACTAGCATATTTAGAATACAGAAAATCTTTTACTCACATGTTTTTTTGAAAAACAAAAGTGTGTAAGTATCCCTTCACCTGCACCAAGGGATTCAAATCCATGTACAAAAGAGTATTTACATATCAATTAGAGTGTCAATAAGGTCCCCAAGGTTCTCAAAAGAATAAAGAAGATGATCTTTGATAAAGAAGAACACCTAGGGTCTGGAATTAGCTATTCTTAACCTTATCAAGTTTGATATTTGTGTTCTCAAAAACTCTCTTGTTTCCTTTTCTTCTACACCACCCAAAAATTAGCAAGGGGGATAAGGTTCACATGTCTCCTCTCAACTTCAATCCCTTTTAACGTCCAAATTTCTTCCCTTACTGAACCAGCCATCATCCAATTAATACCAAAAAGACCATAAACAAGGGTCCATAGTCTAAATGCAAAGGGGCACCATAAAGTGGATCATTACATGTTTCTGCATCCCTTCTGCACATATAACATCCATTCAACAATACCCTCCCCTTCCTGATCAGCTTGTCCAAGACTAAGATGCAATCTCTGGCAACGTCCCAAGCAAAAAAAAAAAAAGAAGCAATTTGGGGTGATTCATTAACCTTCCAAATTTGTCTATAAGGGAACTGTCTTCAAGTAGTCTCTCTCTTAGTCGAATGGTTGATGCCACAAGCAGAGAGGACAAAAAAGCTGTTGTCTTACAAGGCTAATAGGCATTTCTGTGCAGATTCTCTTTGTACAGATTCAGAGTAAGCAAAGGGTTATACGTATCAAACGAACGGAATTGTTGCATATTACCCTACCATATACGTTTGTCAATGTGCATACTGGCATTATGGAGGCTGTTGCAATTTCTTCTTTTATTTGCTGTGTTTTACAGATACCTAAAGATATTTTGCTGGAAGTACTTGGGCCGTCTAAGGTTTACAAGCAAGTAATCAAGGAACTAATCAATTCAGCTGTAGCTGGATATGTTGAAAAGGTATCCCATAAGTTATATTTTAACCTTCCAAAATGCTTTCAATATTAATATTTAGTATCTGAACTTGACATTTTCTCGACTGAGAATTTTTTTTGTTAGCATTTTATCCTGTAAAGGGCGTTCTGTTGGGGCTTGACAAAAATTTGGTCATATAGTTGGTTTCATCTGGAGAACCTAGTCACTACCTTTAGAATTGCAGTATGGAAGACTGTATTGGCCAAATAAATTTTCTCAATTAAGTATTATGTGAGAAAAAGTTTATAATTCCACATCAGTTAAACTTTAAGAAATTCTCATTTCGACCCTGCGAAACTTTGACCAAATCAAATTCATATTTATTTATGTATACTGACATATATAGCAAGCATTTGAGTTGTGTAAGGGCTATATAGGCTTTTAGGGCTTCTGCAAAAAGAGGTTATGACGGTTTGGTATTGTGTTAAGATGATATTCAGTCTTTGACAGCTATATATTTTCCATTCATAAAATTTGTTCTTACCCTGTTAATTTCACCTCAGTTTAAACAATTATTTTTCTTTCTAAAACGAAGCATAATCTGTTCAAAATTTTGTCATGGAAATGATACTCCCATAGGTTTCTGCCGTTGTGCTGCAACATCCGAAATAACAGTATCCTGTTCTTGTGGAAAATAGTTTTTATTCGAGCTGGAGAATGCTCGATACCAACACTAATTCGTTCTTTTTTCTCTAATTTTGAAATTGTTTCAGGAAGGTTTAAGGGTCAGTAAAAACTTGAGAGTTGATCAGAGTTATGAAGATCTTGAGGATGTTTTTGAACCTGGCGAAAAATTTTGCTTCGACGCAGTTCTTCAGCTTCATGAAACAAGTTGAATTACAGGCTTTTTAAGAAATAGTCAAGCATTTCTTATTTGTTTTTTTCAATTCCATTCTTGTTGCTATTGTCTTTCCTCTGCAAACTATTGTGTTCTATTTTCTTTTTCTTCAATCAAATTTTGTTGCTAGTTTGGAGATTTGATAAACTTTTTGGAATTAGGCTGGAGGTTTTCTAGTTCTAAGCTAGATGATCTGTTTTTAACTTATTGCAAGAGGAATTCAGCATAATTAGACAGAAAAATTAGTCAAGAATAGATTGTTAAGGAAAAAAAAAATTTTATTGGTTGATTTGGTTGCATTTATATATATATATATATATATATATTATTTTTTTAATTAAAAAATTAAATTTAGATTTTTAAATTGTTATTATTTTTTTAATTAAAAAATTTAATTTAATTTAATTATTATAATATTATTAATATTTTAATGAATTAATTTTATTAAAATAAATATTATAATTAAAATTTTTTTATCGAATATTTTAAAATGAGATATAACTTAATTAAATATATATATCTAACATAAAAATGAAATTAATTTAATTATAAATTAAAAATAGTAAATTATGATATAATTCATAATACTTTATTTTTCTTATTTAAAATTTAATTTTTTCATCTTAAGGAATAAAAATATATTTTAATAGCAAAACAAAAACAGGAACAAATTATTCGTATTTGCTATTCAGTACAAAACAATACTATAATTACAATGACAGTCATTTCTTCTACATATATACCAAATTTACCCGTAGACGACGCTAAACGTACTTGGCTGCTGTAAGTACCTCGCTCTCCCTCACGCGCAGTTCACTGGTCTGCCTGCTCCCTACGGAGAGAGAGAGCCGGTATTAATTGCCGATAATTGTTTGTGATTCTGGGCTAGATTTCAATCATGGTATTGTGAATTTCCGTCTGCTCATTTGGTTTTAGGTTCGAATCGATATATGTCTTTTCCTTTCATTTCCTGGTTGTGATCGTCTTCAGTTTCTCTCATTTTTTAGTTGCTGATCTGCTAGATGCTTTTGTTTTCTAGATTTTATTCCCATTAGATAAAATGTCCAACCTTGAGTGTGGGTATACACGCACACATATTTATATATAATATGACTCGCATTCAGAATTCGAATCTTTTTGCGTTATTAATTTACGATTAGTTTACGGTTGATGAGTTTTTGTGCATTTCAATCTTTAGCAACGGTAGAAAATTGGAAATAAGTAGAGAGTGGTAGGGCTTGTATTACTCAAACTGAATGCTTTGAACATCTGATATGGGTATAATTAGTTTGAAAAGATTGTGCCTCTTATATTTCTGACCTAGAGCTTTTTTAGCCAGATAGGTCTTACTTGATCAAAGAAGAAATGTTAAATTTTTTTTTAAAGGTAGGTGTAGATTGGTTACGCTGCCGGTCAATCCTTGCTTTGTCAATTGAAAATTTTTCATGCTAAATCGCTGCTGAAAATTCGGTTTATTGTTATGAATCTGCGGATTTGTTTTGAAACATGTATGTATGTGTAAGTTATCTTCCTCCTTTTTGCTGTTATGCAAGTGGTCAGAATGCTTCAGATTTATATTTTTGCTTCATTTGGAAATTCTTACATCTATTATTGATTTTGTTCTTATTCCTTTGTTTGAATCTATTAGGTTCTTCTACAGCTGGATCCATTCCTAAATGAACTCACCAGCATGTTTGAGAGCAGCACAGAGAAAGGGTCTATATGGGTTACACTCAAAAGATGTAATCTTTTATCTTCCTCTTATTGCAATTACCATTTGTTTTTTTTTGAATTTTAGGGATTAAATTATGATGTTTAAGAGTATTAATTTGCACTTTTCATGCATTTTTGCATCTTAATAGCATCATTGAAGTCAACAGCACAAAAGAATCAAATGACGACAGCTGGACAACCCCTTGATTACAGATGTCTTATACGAGCAACTGATGGCAAAAAGACAATTTCTACTTCAGTATGTTATAAACTCTATGCACTTCATATTCCCTTTATGAATGTATTCAGCTATCCCAGTGGCGTATTCAGCTATTTGTATTCTGATCCACTATATCTATTAGAACTGGAAAAACATATTGACATTGTGTTTTTGTGGTAATGTTGTTCTACTTGCTCCATGCTTTGTAAGAGGATCTAGTTTTGTTTCTTGAAGTAGTTTCATGAGTGACTTATGGATTCGAGTTGTGAGAATCTTAATTAGCTTAGCTGTGGATCTGCAAGAAATGGATTTAATTAATTGATTTATGTTAGAGGGTTATCAAGTCCAGATTAGGTGGGTTTTTTAATCTGTATTTGGTCGGCTTAATCTTGTGTTCCCACATGCTCTTTGTGTTGCTGATTTGACAGGCTCTGCAGTTGCATAGGCATATGCTATGGAAGAAATGTTAATGATTAGTCTTTGAATAAACTTGTACAACTTTCTATTTCATTGTCTAGAGGATGATGGAGAAAGTAATGGTCAGTTATCACTTTCTGTTTGGATGCTGGGATAACTAAGGAGTAAAAGAAGGAGAACTTCGATTTGAGTCTCTTTCTTTTTGGGTTTCTGTGGGCTGAATTACTTGTGTAAAGTTATCCGAGTAGTTAACAGGGTTGGTCATAGGAAATTCTTTGTTGGGTTGGAGTAGAAAATGATATTTTTGAGATTCATTTTTGTTTATGAAGGAATGCGGATTCTGAGTTCTTTTAAGCCAGAGTTACTTGAGTATCAAAGTGTGTAATTTTCTAGATGAGTTCTCTTACATATTATCTTAAGTTTTCACGAACTTGCTTTTACTTAATTTTTTTGACCAAGCTAATATGCTTTTTGCCTGGGAAGGTCGGAGTGAAGGATCACCAGCGGTTCCAAGCTTCCTATGCAACTATCCTCAAGGCCCACATGACTGCTCTAAAGAAGAGGGAAAGGAAAGACAAGAAGAAGGCTGCAGAGGCAGATAAGAAAGAAGGGAGTGCAAAGAAGTCCAAGAGGGCATAAAAACCTGCTTTACTGTGTAGCCCTCTGTATAAAACTATAAGTCCCATCGCCTTCCTCCTAACACAAAAAGATTTTTGTTTATTTTGGTCATTGTTGAAAACTTCAATTTGAGAAATTAGAAGTATCAAAAGATTTTGACTCTACCATTGTTGAAAATTTCAATTTGAGAAATTAGAATGATTAAAAGATTTTGATTCTACATTTGTAGATGACCCCCCCTATTTTGGATAATATATGTGAGGCTTTATTTTGACGATAATTCATCAGTGAAGATCTCTACTAGAAAAATCATCAGTTCAAACCTGTTCGAGATTTTGCAGGTTTTCCCCAAGTGGGTTGGTGGCTAGGTGGTGGTTTTGATTTTGATTTTCTTTTTGTTATTCATATAGATTTTTTCTGATTTATCAAGGGTGATTGATGGCTTTGTTTTGCTGCATGGAATTGATTTTGCCGAGAGAGTAATACCAGAGTCTCGGACTATAGATGAATGTGAGAAGGTTGGATTCATTTTAATTGATAATCGCACACTTTCGAAGCGATTTTCTTGTGCTTTTTTTGGGTTTTGGGAATGCATAATGCAAATATACATTAGTGCTTGTTTCCTTTGTGCCGTTTGTTTTGGTTTTCCAGAATTTGTTTCTCCATCATTTCAAAAACATGTAGTGGTACAGCATCTTGGGATAGGTAGGTACTGTTCTACAACCCAGCAACATTTCCTTAACACAGTTGAATATGGGTATGAATGATGTAGCCGATAATGTTACCATACAATACTAAATGTATATTTGAACAGAAAGTATTCTCCTCTATTCTGTTTGATGAACAAAATACATGATTATAACTTGCATGTCCGGTTACAAAAGTTTGTCTTTCAAGTTTTGTAAGTTACAATTTTTTTTTTTTTTCCTGGCTTCAAGTTTTTAAAATAAAAATTTATACATTTCTTCAGTTATATATAACATATGCACCTTAAATATAATACATACATTCTTCTAAAAGAAATATACAAGAATATGTAATCTGATTTAAGTTCGCTATATCTTATGAATGAAAAAGAAATATCAACCATTTGATATTAAATATTTGACTACTAAAAATAGTATTAGATACTGTTTCGTTAAACTTGTATTTACTTATAGTACAGTACATAAGAATTCTTGCTCGTTCTTTTTATTAGAATCTATAAGCAACGACGCCCTATAGTCATACTATTTAAAAAGATACTCAGAGTCTAATTAGATAACTTAAACAAGAATTCATTAATATCAGATACGGTAAGATACGTACACTTTTTTTTTTTTAAATATCTTTAATGTAAATATTACCGTATAATCTAATCTAATAAAAATAAAATAATTATTATAAAATATAAATAAAAAATAATAATCGATATTATAATTAAAAATTACATATCTTATATATTTATAAGATAATTCAAAATATCATAAAGAGTAAATTGTCTTAAATATTTATCATTTCAATGATTCAGAAGGTTGGAATGCAATAGAGGAAAAGAAAAATATGTGGGGTGATAGCACGCAGTTAAATTAAACGTAAATGAATGCTTCAGCAGCTATACAAAAATTGCTCTCTTGAGAACCTAACAGAACAATGTCAAAATTGATTGTTGCCCGATTCAACTAATCAAGAACATGTAAACATATATTAATAGCAGTTTTATCTAATATAGAACTACGATCTGCAAATTATCTGCAGGAAAAACAATGATTATGGTGACAACAGGACTTTAGGGATACTCATCAGTACTCGAATCTAACGACCTCATAATACGCCTGTACTTCTCAGGGCTGTCATACAATGTTGGGGTATTGATAATTGCCTTTTCCAACCAGTATTTATCATTGACTTTCTTCTCGGTCAGCCTGTCAAAGAATCTTTTGATTCGATTCATTGCACGTGTTAAACGAACACTCTTGCTTCCACTAAAGAGAAATTTAATGTAGTCCTTTGCAAGCCGAGCAAGCTCCTCACCGGTGATGATGTAGGCATACTGCAACAAAAGAATTGAGCAAGAACTCGATCATCCTAAATCATCTTCATAAGATGAGATTAAATTGCATGGAGTCGTATAAATGATGCTTGATAGATAAGATGATGCTTGGGCATGGTCAACAAATGGATAAAGAAACTGTTTTAAATACTTGATCTCATGCATGCAACCACAAGATGTACAGATCAATATGTAGGTTATGTTGCAGAAAATATAACTGTTCCACAATAACATCCAAAGATGTCAATGATTTTCTTTAGATTATCTGTCAGAACTCGTGTAACTTTCTATTTTGACAGAACTTTTGTCACAAGATCCTTTGTGTTTATCACAATCAGGAGGCAGATTTCTCATTTTGTCAATCACAGAAGTCTACCTCAGTTTGGAGCTACTAGCAAAAAGAAGATAAGGTTCTATCAAGAAGATAATTGAATATATCTTCTTGGATTAAGAGAGACAGAAAGAAAAAAAACACGAAATCGAAAAATTAATTCTTCTGGTTTCCTTATTCTTTTCCCATTAGAATTTCCAAACAAACAGAGAGCAATGAAGTTTTACATCTTTTCACATTTCTTCATTTGTTTTTTGTTTCCCTTCTCTGGAGATTAAAATTACAAAACATGCTGCACTTGGATTTTGGATTTTGTCATCAACAGTTGGGTGATTTCTACTGATCAAGATTTACCTATCTCTTTCCTTAAATAGAAAAGGAAAAGAAAAAGCTTCAGTTATAAATTGTAGATAGTGAAGCTAGATATACTATCCTGAAATAACTGAAGAAAATAAATGTAAGAATATATACCAGAAATATGAAGCCCATAGTTGCTAAAACCACTTGCAGAGTTTCATCCATGATCCCAGTAAAGCCTTCATCTTCTGGTCCTTCAGAACCATCTCCACCCCTGCCACCGTTACCGCCACCTCCACCACCTGGTGGATTTTTGCCACTGCCTTCATCATAATATTCTTGTTTTTTCATCTGCTGCCGTAAAAGATCCTCAACTGACTGGTTCCCCATTGCTTTCTCAATAGCTTTCCATGGTGATATCTAATAAGAGTTATCTAGTGAGATATACATGCACATATTTTTTCATGAAGGTATGAAAAAAATTTAATGGTTTACATGGTGACAACAAGGTGCAATAATGCACTCAGAAGCTTTTCCTCTTCCAAAGGCAGAAAGAAAGCACTTGTTTTTTCGGAGCGGTAGTCAAATAGGAATCAGCAGTATTGAAATTCTATAATTTATATTTTACCCACATCTTCCATCTAAGCATGAAAAATATGGAGGACCCCTTTATGGACTTCACTATTTATAGATAAATAAATACAGATTTTTATTATTTTTTAAAATAATTCTTTATGGTTATCAACATTTTATTTCAAATAGTTTTTGATTTATTTGAAAGAATAACTTTTTATTCTTTAAATAAGAATTTACTGCTTTATGGACTCCACTCCTCCCCCACTGCCAACATAGCCGTGTTCGTTCCTTTCTTCTCCCCTTTTTACCAATTGTTTCCTTTCCTATTGCAGTAAACTTGTCATGTTATATACAGAACTAGCTAGAGACTTTAGTGCAAGCATTATAATGGAGGGTCAAACATCAATACTTGTTGCAAACTCACAAATAAACTTTAAGAAATGGGGCAAAAAGTATCTATGTCAATTGGTGCCCGTTACAAATACAGAATTACTGTTAAAAGAAGAGAAGGATGCAATTGATATTTTCATTAAATTTTTTTATTAAAACATGTTTTAATCATTCATGTAAATTTTTTCAAGATAAATCAAGAAAAATATTTTAAGAATTGGTCTATCTCCAAAAAACAATTCTTTACTTTAATCAGTAACATGACAGCATAAATAAATCCTTGGGAAAAAGCATCCCACCTCATCACTGCCCTCTGATTTATCCTTTCCACCAAGCAAACAAACAGGGGCACCTCGCTGGTATTTCATCGCAGGCACATGATTCCGGTGCTTCAAGACAAGTTCATATTTAGAGTGTTTTGATGCACTGGTGCTCACCTTCAACGAAGTCCATCGGGAATGATTATAATGGAGTGGTATGACATATGATGTGGAAGGTGGACGACATGCTTCAAAACTATTTGGTACATAGTTGCATGGTTGGCATATATTAGCTTGAATATAGCTCATTCTTTCTCAGTTGTTTAATTGAACATTAAGCTTCACTGCACTTAACCCAGAAAAGTAAAACAAAAATGTTGTTTGAGTACTTCACACAATAACCAGCCAATAACTTGACTGGTACCATCAGAAGAACTAATAATACTCATGCATTTTCAAAAGAATAAGGCTCAAGTGATTATGAGTACAACGTCAACTAAGTCCTCTACGTCAGTTCAAGACACAATTAACAGCTTTGATGATGAAAGGTGATTATTCTTTGCCTTCTGAAAAAGATAAGGAGATACTAACCTATCATAATATAGAAATAATTTTCCAGCCAAAGTCCATGTATAGCTAGTTTATGAGCCACTTAAGTATTTATAGCTAGTTCATGAGTCACTGAAGTTGTATTGCTGAAACCAACCTAGCTCTGAATACACTAGAAATTCATACACTTAAGTTGAAATTTGATTTGGCTTGAAGGTACCATCGACAGAGCTATTAAAATACAATTCTAAAATTAACTGTTTTTAAACAGATCAAAACATGAGTTAAGTAGAAAACAATACACCTTAATTCAATGTTGTTCTATTTAGATTTTAGTCTCAACCTTTTAATTATGGAAATCGAGGCACATTGCGTAACTGACACACGCAGAAGAATCCACAAGAGTTCAATCTCGCATCGAACAAATATAGACACCAAATTGCAACTGAACAGAGAAGCTAGTGATTCCAAACATCGCAAATTACAAAATAGCATATCAATTAAACAACAGAGTCACAAAAATTCCCGTGTGGATTTCGAATAAACATACACAGCAAATAAGACGATGAAACCCGAATAATAAACCAGAAAGGGCGTAGAAATTACACAATCAACCGAAAGAAGTGCGAAAATTTGCAGGTATCAATCAGCAGAGCAACTGGAGAAGACGACTTATAAACGAAAAGGTTGGGATCAGCAATAATGGTGGTTGCCGGTGAAGAGTACGGGGAGAAGGAAAGAGAGCTTGGAGAAGAAATGGATGGATACATGAACAAGAGCAGGCGCGAGGCGGTGCTTTCTTCGGACATTGAAGGGTATCGGATAATTAGGGATTTACGAGGATTAAGATGCGAATTTTTGTCACTACCAGGGGTATATTTGTCTTTTTAAGCTATTTACTATTTAGGAAACAAATATATATTTACCAAAAAATACATTTATTATTAATTATATTTAACAAAATATTACTGACTTTAAGCTCTCCTTTCTCCGACTCCATTGCTGCTCTGATCATCCGTTGGGGCTGTTTGTGATTGGTTAATGACTAGTTTATCTTTCTCATAGTCGGGGCTTGTGCCGCAGGCTGCTGGCGAGGTGAACGCTTTACCTAGTTGTTTGCTGTATGCAGGATTTCTGCAGTTTCTTTATGGTCTTCCATTTGTGATCCCTTCAGATTTTTCTTCTCGCAGCTGGTAGTGGTTTTCTGTCGACGGCGGATTGGTTTGCAGATTAGTCCTGTTGTTTTATGAGGACATAAGCTTAGGTTACAATTTTCAGCAAGGTCGGTGGACACCTTTATATCCTCGAACAGCTTCTTGGTTCTCCTTTCACCAGAAACTCATACAGCGCCAGTCATTCTCACATCTAATCTTTGGTGATGGAATTGGAGTCTAATTACGATATCGATCGCACCGCAGAGTTCATTTGCAGAAGCAACTTCACCAGGTTTGCCTTGCAGGTAATACAGTTATAAACCCTTGCAAAACCTCGTTCGTGTCATTGTAGCGTTTGGTTGCTAAGAAATGGGAAGAAGATAGTGTAAAACTAACTTGTAGCACCTCATTTTAACTCGTAAGATTGACTTTTGTACTTCTTTTTGTTTATTTTGCGTGAAAGAAGTAATTTGGATATACAGCCCGAAGCAAAACGTGCTTAGTTTAGAAGTCTTTGTGCAGTTTAATGTCTCTGCTTTATTTTTTAGAGGAATTAAATGAGAATAAAGGTTTAACGGCATTATTGCCTTGAATTGCATAGAGATGGATTTCTAGTTCTCATGTGTTACAGATATTAAGTAGCAATTGAACTCGCTATAAATTGGATTAGACACCTCCCATTGACGAGGCTGCGGACTGATTTGGGTCTCTTCCTCTTGCAAGATGGGAGAGTTGTAAAGTGCACAAGTTCCATTTCCTGTTATGAGGCTATGAGCTCAGGGTTTTTTAAGATTGCTTTCTGATCCATGTCTAAATTGCATTTCTTTCAGTTCCCAGATGAGTTATTGAAGGATTCAACAAGAGTGGTGAGTGCTCTTAGGAACAAAATCTGCTCGCTCAGAGAATCTGATACTGAAAGACAAGGAGATAGCAAAGAAGTTAGGTTGTTTGTAATGGCAGATACAACTTATGGTAGTTGTTGTGTTGATGAGGTAGGGGCATTGCACGCTGATGCTGATTGTGTCATCCATTATGGACATTCGTGTCTAAGCCCGTGAGTGTTTTGTTACTAGTTTCTTCAGCTCATTATATTGGAATAACTTTAGATAAGTTACTTCTGTTGCTTCTCTAAGGAGCCTAGTTTACTACATATGGTTACTGCAGAAAATATGTTTCTTACTGGCTAAGGTGGATATCTAAACTTCAGTTGCAGAAGGGAAGCATAAAACTGTTAAAACTTTTGGTTGTTTCTTACATGGTGACTAGAATAACGGAGGAGAATTTCTATTAAAAAAAGGGTAATGGAGGAGAAATGTGAAATACCTGAATGACTGAAATCAAGCTTAGGATTTGTGAAGTTGGTAAATAATGAAGTAGGTCTTTGTAGCATAATAGGAAAAAATTAAGTAGTCTTGCACAAGTATAATTCTTGGAGTATTCTAAAAAAAACTTATTACTTTCTAGACTTTTGAAATTACTCATCTTCAGAAATAAATCAGTGAGCTTAAATACAGCCAATGCATTTTTCTTTTTTAGATTTTTATTGATTCAATTGCTCCCACAAGTTCTTTCTCAAAAAAAAAAGCTTCCTAAATTCTTACTTAATAACTTCCAAGATACTTTGACTGAATTCCTTTGGTACATTCATATTTAACTTGTAACACTCCTTTGATGCCTTGTTAATGAATTTTTTTTGGTAAAAAAAAGATCTGATTGATTATGTCCTTATATACGTTTTTAACTATTGACAAGCTGATGAGGAGAGGACACCACATAGTTAACTGATGTTATTTATGTATGACTGCGGCAGAATTGTGCAACCACTTACTCTTATGGTGACCGGTGACTCATGAGCTGTGGAGTATGGTATATAGTCTTCTTGGGGTGAAGTGGGTAAGGGCTGGTACGGTTAGGGAGGAATTATGGGCTTGGGATGGTATGAGAAAGGATAATGATCGTTGGGGTATAATTCTCCTAATAGTGTTATGGGTTATTTAGAAAGAAAGAAATCTTAGAGCTTTTGATGGGAAAGAAAACCCGATGTATAGATTAAGAGATAGGTGGTTCCATAATTTTGGGTCTATGTTTATGGGCGTGATATTGTTAGAGATGAAGATTTTGGTTTTGTCATTGATACCCTAACTAGTATGTAAACAATTGTACATGGGTGGTTTCCCCTTGTTTGGTGCCTTGAGAATATATATTTCTTAACTTTTTATTTCAAAAAAAAAATATTTTTAAATAAACTCAGTCTTAATAAAAAATAATCTTGTCCCTAATGCATAATGGATTGATTCAAGCTAAGCAATATAAAAATATACATTTGAGAAAGTGAAAAAGGTCAGGAGATAAACAGAGCTACACATGTATTTACTATATATATTTATGATGAATTTTTTGAAATAAACAGATCAAAATTTTATTAACAACAGTACTAAAGGGGTGCCAACCCATATACAAAAAATATTTTATAATCTGTTATAGAAGGATTTGTTAACTATAGCTGCAGAATTTTTATTTAAGAACAAAAAGCCTAGTTGCAGAACAATAATTTGCTGTGGGTCCATGTTGCTTACGAGATCTGAAATTAACTATTTCTTAGCTTTCTCTTTATTCCAATATTTTGACCACTGATTAGTCTATGTTGTAGAATTTAACTTCTTACAATCATGTGCATTTTAAGTTGAAGGCAATTATTTCTTCTTTCTTTTAGGACATCAACTCTTCCAGCATTTTTTGTCTTAGGAAGGGCTTCTGTCAGCATTTCCAGTTGCGTCGAGAACTTGTCAAATTGTGCTTTGACCAGTGGCAAGTCAATTATAGTATGTAAATAATCTAAATTCTTGCCTACTCTGGGCTTATGCTGGTAGGCCCATTATCGATTTTACTTTTTATTGCAGGTCCTTTATGGGCTGGAGTATGCACATGCAATACCGCATGTAAGAGAAGCTCTAGAAGAAGTAGCAAGGCTGTCCGAGCATGGATTCAAATTTCATTTTGCTGACGTTATGTGTTCTTCATGCATCCCTCAAAAGATCATAAAAACCCTGGGTGGACTCCCTGGACCATTTAGTAGTCATGCTGCTGATGATAGTATTGGTACAGCAACCAGTGCCTGGTATAACATTGGAGGCTTGATCTGGGATTTATCTGAAGGGCACAAAATGGAGGAGTACTTGCTTTTCTGGATTGGCTCTGATAATTCAGCATTTGCAAATGTTGTACTGACATTTAATGGCTGCGAAATCGGTGGGTAAATTATCTAATATAATCTCAAACATTAATTCTAAATATGGTCTCATGTATGCATTATTGCTCGTCTACATCTTTGGATGTATTGGAATTGGTTGATCAAAGAAGAAAGTTTGCGCATTTGCCTAGCAAAAGAAGGAGATAAAGGGAAAGAAGTGTTTATTTCTTTCTGTTTACTTCCAATTAACTATTTATCATGAATCTTTTCAATTTATGATAAAGCTGTAAGTAACTTTTGTATTTAATCACTTTACAGTGTGTATATGTTGGATAAATTTAGTTCTTACTGCTGCCGGCAATTTGATCTCTAATCGCTTAATTTATAATACTTAGTATCTCATCTTTTTTGGTTAATAGAACCCCTAAAATATTGTTTTGAGATTCTGAAAAAATTTGAGGATTTTTCATGCTGACATTTGTACAACGGTAATATGAATTGAACTGTAGTTGCTTCAATTTGGTCAGATGTTTTTCTGTGTCATGTGGTTTAGAAAAATAGATCTCAAAATCAAATAGTTATTTGAGGTGTACTAGACGTCATTAGTTTGTTAAAGTAGATTATATATTAAGAAAACAGGGTAAGATATTCTTGTTCCTTTGTTATGCCTACTTGTCCTTTTTAATTACTTTCGTTTTAATTGTGTGGTTGGTTTTAGTTAGGTATGATCCAAGAGAAGATCATTTGGTGACAGACTTTTCTCAACAGAGACGATTCTTAAGCGTAGGTATTATTTTCAACACAGTCATCCTTGTCTGCCTCTCTTGATTTCTAGTCACTCTTTCTGAAGATTGTATTTTGGTTTTTGCATGTTAAATCATCTGCATTTTTGGTGCACATTTTGTATACCTTATGTACCATTGATCTCCTTATACACCATTCTTGGATTTACGTAAGTAACAATTCATGCAGATATTATTTAGTGGAGAAAGCAAAAGATGCTAACATCATTGGGATTTTGGTTGGAACTCTTGGTGTAGGTATGCTGTATATATGGTTGTATATTGCATACAAGTTTTTCCCTTCAGCTTATGTGTCATTAGTATTCCCTAGTAATGTACCATTGCATCAGTAGTGAATCGGGATTTATGAAATTCTATGTTTTATAAAGTATGTGTGTGATTCTATATTATTACTAGCTCGGTCGTTTTTTGTTAACTTCTGAAGCATGTTTTCGTTTATGTTATATTAAATTGTTGAAAGCCAATGGAAAAATTTCAGATATTTATATGTGCATTCTTGGAAATCGTACGTTTGATAATAGTTTGACCTTTGGGGCCTGGTTACCAAACTATTTTGTAATTTATTTTTGTTTAAAGCTCTTTCATTGAAGTTTCCAGTAGAATATTTTATTCTCTACTATTGTAATTTATTTATTCTTATTCTTAATAACAATTTTTTCTATAAAAAAAAAAAGTTGACCCCTGCACTTGATTACTTATTCCTGTTATATATTAGTCCTGTTCATTACTGTGCTCCTTATATTTTAAATAGGTTCTGGTTGCTCCCACTCTGTTGTTTTAATATTTGAACTCTATAAAAACTTATATATTGTTGTATGATGCTAATATTTACCTCTGTCATGTCAAGCTGTTGTTAGGTATTGTTTCATTAACATATCTGCTTTTGTTATGTATCATTATGATGCTAAAAGATTATTGTCTAACATGACAATCATCACTGCAGCGGGTTACCTTCATATGATTCATCATATGAAAGAATTGATCACTGTAGCAGGGAAAAAAGCTTACACACTTGTTATGGGCAAACCAAATCCTGCAAAACTTGCAAACTTTCCTGAGGTAGGCTTGTTATGTATAGGTTATCATTTCCTATTTCTATGGAAGCTAAAACTTTGAAGTTAGTAATCTTTTCTCTTTTGTGTCAGTGTGATATTTTCATCTATGTATCTTGCGCTCAAACTGCTCTTTTGGATAGTAAAGAGTTCTTAGCTCCAGTTATTACTCCATTTGAAGCCATGCTAGCTTTCAACAGGTATAAGGAATTCATTACTGAAATCTCACCTTTAGCAACCTCTTAACTATTCTTTTTTTAATAGTTCATATATTGCTCTCATAAGCAAAGATTATGATTATTTTGGTAGGTTTTGTGTGCTAAACTTGTAATATTGATAATCAGAAAACAAGATTTTTGTTATATTTAATTACTATTTGATTTGAGTAGATATTTTTAGGTTCACGAATGATTTTATTTAATTTAAGTAGAGATTTTTAGGGTCATGATACTTAGCTGTCATTTGCAATGAATGGTAGCTCTCATTGGAAGGAAGAGACAGTTTTGCAACAAATATAACTGTTGAGAAAAGGTTTTGTGTGCTAATGTAATGCAGTTAAATTTCAAACTTTCTGAATTTTGACTTTAGTAATTAGGTGCAGTACAGGAAAAATCAGATTTATTTCTTAGTGGGGCTTGAAAATATTTGATTCAAACTCATCTTGTTAAACCATGAGCTTTCTGAATATTGAATTTGTAAATTCTAATCTGTATAGTTTATATATAACTTTGGTGCTTTCACTTTCTTGAATACTCAAATCTTGTTTTCTTTTTCAATTTAGAGGAAGTCAATGGACTGGGAACTATATCATGGAATTTCGAGATTTGATTAGTTCTAATCCAGTGGAAGAAAAGAATCAGGTAGAAGAAGCACGGTTTTCATTCTTTCAGGGTGGATATGTGGAAGATTTTGATCTGCATGGTATGTTCAGCATTTAACAATTAACAAGTTTTGGCAGCTACTATGTAGTTGCATTGCATTTATTCTTCTCCTTCGGTTTTAGAAATCTAAGAAGGTTAAGAAAATGAATAAAAAGTTCTATTTCTTGCACTTCATAAACAATAGTTTTTTTTTTATTTATAAAAAACCTCCTCTCTCTCTCTCTCTCTTTCTTTCTCTCTCTCTATCTCTCTAAGATAGCACAACCTTAAAGAAATGTAGCTGTAGAAGAGGTAGTATTATTTTATAGTTATGTTAACGTTAAATCAATAGAGAATAAATAGCGATATGTTTTAATTTAGTGTGACTGTCTTCACTTATCATGTTATTTGAGAAGGCGGAGCAGGAGTGGAGATAGGATGATTTTTGATCTCATGTTAGTTTTCTTAACTGAAATTGTATGAAAAGCTAACCTAATTTAGGCTTATTTTATATCAAATGTGGTTTTCTGTAATTGAAGTGCTGAAGGAGCTCTTTTTTTGGGGGGGATATTTTATTATTGATGAACTTTGAATTATGCAGAAACAATGATCAAGGACGACAATGAGGATGGAACTCTGGCTTTAGTAAATACTATGGAAAAGGCCTTGAAATTGCGTGATGGAGATCCTAATTCTCTTACTACGAGAACAGCTAAATCTGGACCAGAATTTTTCCTTTCTAGATCATATCATGGTCTTGAGATAGATGCTGGCAATTCTTTGCCTGAGCCATACATAATTGGTAGAAGTGGAAAGGCATCAGGGTATAAGGATGAGAAAAACAAGCAAGAAATGTAGAGATCTAATGTGTTCACATTACGGACGGGAACGTTTACGTTCTCCTGTCCGACAAAATCAGTTCATACTATCGAAAAGCAAGCACGGCTTTACAGGAACATTTCCTGCTAGTGGGAATTTTTGTCAGCAGCTTCATATTGGAGACACGGAATCAGAGTTTCCTTCAAGTTATCTCGGGGCTTCCTTGCTCAGAGTTGTAAGCTCTTCATTTTCTTACTATTCATTTTTTATATTATTTATTATCTTTAGGTGACTTGTTCAAAACAGAACTTGATCCAATTAGAATTAGAATTACATAGTTTCTTCCAATTTCTCAAACATTTATATTGAAAACATATTCAAACCATGAACAACTATGTTCTAGCAGTAAGTCGAGACCGAGTAACATTGTTATTTACATGATAATTATAAAATTGAAACCAAACTAAACAGTGAACATACAGAAGCTAACTTTTCTCAAACAACATTTTTAATTTTCCTGTTAATGGTTAGATGATAGCTGAGTATCCTTCTTATTATATTTTAGATTTAGTCTTATATAAATATCATTATATTGTACGTCATACTGACTCCACTTCTATAGTAGAGACAATTACATTCAATAGATTATGCCTACCAAATTAAAGTAAGCCTAAAAGAGAGCTAAAGAGCTTCATCATCGTCATCTGTATTCAACATAGGCAAAATCACACATGTAAACTGATAAATATATATATATATATATATATGGGTGTTGAACGAAATGAAAAGAGTAGGTTCATGAGTCAAAAGTTCACATTTAGCCTGAGCTAGTTACCAGGTCAAGTGGGTCACAAGGGTTTTTTAAGACTTTGCCTTCTAAGATCACATAATACATAATATATATATATATATATATTATGTACATAATACATTTATTACCGTGGAAAATCTGACAGGATTATCAATTTCTATGGGTCCAACATTGATTTCTTTACCGTCCATATATTAATTTTCTATGGGTCCTACCTCGTTCATTTTTCTGAAGAAGAAAACAAAATTGATTTTAGGTCATTGAATATATTACACAAGTTATAATTTGAGTATATACATAATAAATATGCTTTGATAGTTCTTAAAAATTAGTTCAGATTAACCCAATTGAAAATATAAAATTTAGTTAGATTAATATTTTTTAAAATATTTCTAAAATAAAAATAATATTATCCCAACACCCAAATCCAATAAATTAATTAAGACGAACTTCATCTTCAATTTCCCAGCAACTTCTCCAGTCTCTGTCATTGAAAAGTCATAGGTTGTATCGCAGAGTCCGCGTTCTTCAATAATTTACTCTGAAACTCAACGTTTTACTCCTTCAAACTGGTTGGAAGTTTTCCCTTCAAATAATTACAGTTGGAGCAACACCATGAATATACCTTCCCGTATATATGTAGATACACAAGACACACACTCTTATATAGTTTTCTCAGCCCCCCCCCCCCGCCGTCTGTCTCTCTGCAATTCACATATACACTACATAGTGTTTCCCAACATTATTCAGCGACCAAAAAGGATTTCAAGAACCCACTTCCCAACGTGAGCTGTTTCCTATATGTACGCATATGCATGTATATAGTAAAAAGAGAAGGGCAGAGAGTGTAAGTATATACCTGTAAGTATGAGAAAAACTGTGTTGATTATTAGTATTATGATGATGATGGCGATGGTAGCCAAAACTGCAAAGGGTGGAAATGAAAATTTGTGCTGCAACAAAGATGGGTCTTGTGGGGAAGGACCGGCCTACTGCGGCAAAGGCTGTCGGAAAGGCCCGTGCTACGACGGCGACACTGATGATGATGATCGGAAAATCGTAATTGTACTCAAGGATGAGATCGACGGCTCCAATTTGTCCTGGGAAGATCGTCTCCACAAAACATATATTTCTCATTACTCTCACTTTTTCCTCTGATATATAACCTCATATATATGTATGTATCGGTGGGTTGGGTAATAATAATTTTGTTCTATTGTACTACCCAGATGGTAAAGTCTAGCTTTTTTCTTTTCTTACGGATGTATGTACATACACATCAATAATATTTGTTTCTAAAGGACATATAGGAAATGTTTCTATTCATACCCAAGTAAGATTGCCGTGACAAATTTGTGCTTTAAGCTTTAATCAAGGTGGAATGTTTATATTAGCAGCGCACGGTCAAAATTTTTGTACTATATTTTGAAGGTTACGAGTTTGAATCCGATACTTTATAATTGTATTATAATTAGTGGTGATCGATTTATAATGTTTGATTTAAATAAACTTATGAAGAATTATATTAAACAAGTTAAATTCTATTATAACGAATCATAATAATATAGTTGAAAGAAACATTTTGTGGTGTTTATAATTTTTAGATTGGGTAATCGCAAATGACGGAAAAATTCAACTTACCCTTTTCATTCCTATCTGAATTGATTTGGTTAAGTCGGTTTGGTTCAATTCGATACAATTCTGAACCGAAGAATACCTTTCTCCTCCATGAAAGCCAGAAGCAACTGGCCCTATTGAAAGATGTAACAGAAAGTGAATACAGACAAGAGAAAGCTATAACAATCATCATCCACAAGCTTATCCCTATTTACTATTTTAGCTTCCATGGCTCATGACACGCCAAAACCCTAACTGCTTACATCTTTCTCCATCCCTAACCTTCCCTCTACCTATCTATATATACATACATGAGCCTACCAACTTCATGCCACTCAAACACACACAACCTACCGAAACAAATACCACCTCGAACTATATACTCAGCCATTGGGATAGCATATTAAAAGATGATGAAGAGTGTTATTGCATCAATGCTGGTTGCATTTATGGTGGTTCAGCTGGCGACCGTGAAGCCAGGGGAAGCTGCGGTGACTTGCGGCCAAGTTGATGCATCACTTGCTGCCTGCATTCCCTACCTGACGGCCGGCGGTACTCCGGCGCCGGCGTGCTGTGACGGAGTGAAGAATATAAAGGCCATAACTCCCACCGCCGCCGACCGTCAAGCTGCCTGCAACTGCGTGAAGGAGGCGGCTGGTCGGTACCCAAATATTAAAGAAGATGCAGCCGCTTCTCTCCCCACCAAGTGCGGCGTTCAAATGAACATTCCCATCTCCAAGAACACCAACTGCCAAAAGTAATATATATTTTTTTTCTCTGTGAAATTTATATTAGTTAGTATTGATTGAAAAACGATTTGATTAGTAACAGTAGTGTTTGTTTTGTTTTTGATTTGTTTTACAGCATTAATTGAGATGGATGGAGGTACATACGGCTGGCTGCGAGAAGATTAATAAAGCTAGTTGAAGGAGCTTCTTGGGTGTTGCCATGATCTCCATATAATTACATCATTATGTAGCTTTGATAATATAATTACTCCCATTACGACAATAATAATAATACTTTCCCACTTTCTTTGAATTTCATAAGTGTCACCAATATTTTATATATATATATATATATTATAATTGTTTATCGAGAAGTGGTAAAAAAATAAGACTTGAGTTCGAGCTACCAACTCTAATATAAATACATTAGTGTGAACTAAAGTATAAATTTACAACTAAGGTAAAATAATTATCCTCACAAGTTGAGCTTAAAATTACTATTAGTAAGGTGATTTAGCGATTAAAGTCATAAAATTTTATTTAAAAATTATTAAAAATATAAAATTATTATATAAATGTATATGAACCGATTGTTACCAGTTTATAATATTTGATTTAACAAATTTAATATTTAACTTTCTAATGTATCGGTGAGTTTACAGTAACTATATTTTAAGATTTAGTTTATATTATTTATTATTTTTAACTGATTTCGATCAAACTAAAATTATTAAGTAATTATAAAATTGTTATTACATAGTAATTATAAAATTGAAATCAAACTAAAATAGCAAACATGCAGAAGCTAGCTTTTCTTAAATAACATTTTGAATTCTCTATTGATCATCGAATGGTAGCCAATGTCATCCTTGTTATGTTTTAGATTTAGTCTGTATAAATATCATCGCATTGTAGATTACACTTACTCCACCAGTATGATAAAGACAATTCCATTCAATAAATTATGCTTACATGCAGTTAGTCTCACATACTAAACCCTACTAAATTAACCCAAGTCTTAAAAGAGAAGTGAAGGAGCTTCTTCATCTTCATCTGTATTCAACACAGACAGAACCAAACATGTAAACTGATACGTGTGTGTATATATATATATATATATATATATATATGTATGTAAAAGGTTCATGAGACAAAAGTCGACATTCAATCTGAACTAGTAACCAGGTCAAGTGGGTCAAAAGGGTTTTTTAAGACTGTCTTCTAAGATCACATGTGGTTTGTCCTCCCAAGGAATGACCGTGAAGAAGAAGGAAGAAGTTGACTGACTTCAGCATTTTCCCTTGACTTGCGTTTGGACACTTTCCAAGTCCTTTTTTTTTTTTTTTTTAATTAAAAACTAATACATATATGTATGTATATATATATATATATATATATTATGTACATAATACATTTATTACCTTGGAAAATCCTATATCATTACTGTCCATGTATTAATTTTTCTAAGGGTCCAACCTCATTCATTTTTTCTTCTCTTGAGTCATATACATAGCTAGAGATACATGTTTCTGAAAAAGAAAACCAAATTGATTTTAAGTTATTGAATATATTACACAAGTTATAGTTTGAGTATATGCATAATATATATATCAAAAGAAATAAATTCCAACACTTGTAATAATAACATATAATAATGCTTTCATAGTTACTCAAAATTCAGTTCACATTATGTTAATCAAGACGAACTTCGTCTTCAACCTCGTTAGCATCTTCTCCAGTCTCTGTCATTGAAAAGTCATATAACATATACTACAGACTCCGCGTTCTTCAATAATTTACTCTAAAAGTTGACGTTTTACGCCTTCAAACTGGTTGCAAAATTTCTCCTTAAATAATTAGACCATGAATATACATTCCCATATATATACACACACACACACACATACAAACTCTTATATAGTTTTCTCAGCCCACGTTTGTCTCTCTGCAATTCATATACTGGTTATTACAGAGATTGTTGTGTCATCAACGGTGCTATGGCGGAATTCCCGAAACTGTTCGAGCTCATATTCGTTCTTACAGACATTAAAAGTAAAATTAATGAAATGTGTATCTCTGTTCATATACTCTCTCTCTCTCTCTCAACATGAAAATTAAGAGAGTTTATTCCATGAGAAAATTACTATCAAAGGCCTGAAATTTTTTTCCCTAAGCAAAAAAAAAATGAATCCCACTAAATATCAAGACGTTACTATATATGTATATATATATATTCCCTTTCACATAATTAATCTCTTCCAAATTAAATTATTTTCTATTATTACTAAAAACAAGCATATCTAATTCTCAGATTAATACTATTTGGAACAGTTGTATGACATAATTATTTTAATTGTTAATGATGCAATAAAGTACAATATTTATCTCGAACAATTTTTTTTTAATTTAATTAAGTTCGAGAGATAATACTCAATATCATTTTTGTTATATTTTAAATTTAACTTATATAAATATCGTCACATGTACAAATAAAAATAATATATATATATATATTGTACATAATACATTTATTGCTGTGGAAAATCCGAAGGAATGTCATTTTCTATGGATTCATCATGGATGGATTAAATTTTCTATGATTTTTCCTTTTCATGAGTCATATACATAGCTAGATATACCTTTTTACAAAAAATAATATTGATCTTAAGTTATTGAATATATTACACAAGTTATAATTTGAATATTGGATTAAAATCATAATTATTTTTTTATATTATATGTATTGGCTTAGTTTAATCTATTAATTAATAATTACATTATTAAGACGAACTTCATCTTCAACTTCCTAGCAAGTTCTCCAGTCTTTGTCTTATATCGTAGAGAGTCCGCGTTCACAATAATTTACTCTGAAAGTCAACCCTTTACTCCTCCAAACTGGTTTAAATAATTAGAGTTGGAGCAACACCATGAATATACCTCCCCATATATATATATATATATATATATATATATATATATATATACACGCGCGCACATACTCTTATATAGTTCTCTCAGCCCACCTTTGTCTCTCTGAAATACATATATACACTACATAGTTTTTCCCAATATTAACTATAGATCAAAAGCGATTCTCAATACCCCACTTCTCAATGTAAGCTGTTTCCTATACACACACATATACATACATATATATATATATTATATAGTACAAAGAAGAGGACAGAGAGTGTAAGTAAATATTTGTAAGTATGGGAAAAAGTGTGTTGATTATCAGCATTATGATGATGATGGTGATGACGATGGTAGCTAAAATTACAATGGGTGGTAGTGGAAGTGCAAATTTGTGCTGCAACCAAGATGGGTCTTGTGGAGAAGGACCGGCCTACTGCGGTGAAGGCTGCCGGCAGGGCCCTTGCTACTACGGCGACACTGATAATGATGATCGGAAAATTGTAATTGTACTCAAGGGTGACATCGACGGCCTTAATTTGTCGTGGGAAGATCGTCTCCACAAAACTTATATCTCTCATTACTCTCACTTTTTCCTCTGAGATATAACATCATATATATGTATCTGTATGTATCAGTGAAATGGGTAACAATAATTTTG
Organism: Carica papaya; assembly: GCF_000150535.2. The sequence goes on along the minus strand of NW_019014683.1, from coordinate 2,442,420 downwards.
TTCTATTGTACTACCCAGATGGTAAAGTCTCAAACTTTTTTTTTTTTCTCTTACACATATATGTACTTGAGCATGTATGATTATATAAATAATATTTGTTTCTAAAGGATATATGGAAAATGTTTCCGCTTATATCTAGCTAAGATTATAGTGATAAATTTGAGTTTAAAGTTTTAATAAAAATGGAAATGTTTATATTAGTAATAGAAAAACTAAAATTTTTGCGCTTTCTTTCTAAAACGAAGAGTTCAAACTTATTAAAAATATAAAATATATTATTTTGTGAGTAACAAATTCGAACTTATTAAAAATATAAAATTCTTTACTTTACGAAGCTTTAATCAAGATAGAAATATTTATTAGTAACACATTGGTTAAAATTTTTGCGCTCTTTTTTAAAAGTTATGAGTTCTAGTTTATTAAAAATATAAAATTTATTACTTTGTAATTATAGTATCAGTTAGTAATAATCGACCAATAATATTTGATTTAATAAAATTTATTATTTAATTTATTAATATATTATTAAAAATTATCTTAGTCAAATTGAGTTTCATAAGTGAATTAAAACATTAAAATAAAAAAAATATATTTTATAACAGTTAAAAATAGTTTTCAATTTGATTTGTAATATACCGAACTAGTCCAAATCACTTTGGTACAATTTAAATCGAATAGATTTTGATTTGTCTTTCACCCTT
>NW_019014683.1:2418831-2433158 GCF_000150535.2 Carica papaya | reverse complement strand
TAAATTTTTTTTTTAAAAAAAATTAGTAAATAAGATGGTTTTTACTGTTATTATTATTATTTTTTTAAAATGTTGGTTTACCTTTCAAAAGTTATATTAATTGATGGTCCCAAAAATACACTTGTAAATTTATGTCATTTAAAAATTCTAAGCTCGTGAATTTTAATAATAATAATAATAATAATACCGTACCCAATTAGTGCCATAACGTGTCCGCAAGGTCAGTTTTTAACATATGCAATTTGGACTATCTCAAATGTCCCATTTACCGTCCTATATCTTTATATACATACATACATACATACATATATCTTTATATACATACATACATATATATATATATATATGAATATATTAGCTCAAATTGAATATTCTAACTAGGACGCCATTGTTGACTCCCTAAATTCTTTTTTCTCTTCGCCACACCTTCCTATAAAGATAAGAAAAATACTAAATATTGGAATTATTGTCCTATGATGGGTTTGATTCATATTTAATTTCAATTTATTCAATTATAATTTATGTATACTCTTTATATTGTATTAATTTATTTGTATAAAAGTATTGTTACTTCATATATTTTTAAATATTTATTACTTTTTTTAAATTAATTAATCGAAAAATTTATGAATATTTTAAATAAAAAAATTAAATCAATTTAAATTAAAAATTATAGTTATATATTAATTTGATTCGAATGATCATATCACGTGTCAGATAAAATATATTTGTACATGATAATTCAATTCGAGTGATCGTATCACATATCAGATAAAAAATTATAATCAAAATATATTTATGATAGATTTTTCATAGTGTGTATGTGTGTATATATATATATATATATATATATAGTATAAACTATTGAATCATGTCTAAGTCTTCCTCTAGAGATGGAGGTCAATCTCCACTTAAACTTAGTGCTCGTTTAAATCTTCCACTATAATTTGAATCTTTAAAAAAAAAAGGAAAAAAAGTCTCGCACTATAATAAGGCCATTTGCTATATTCGTGATTATATATATATATATATATATATGTATGTATGTATGTATGTATATATAAACTAAAAGTTAATTATCTTAAAGAAAACCAAATTAAATATAATTATGTGATATGACGTCTAAAAGAAGTACCAACTTGTTAACTTCTATTATATTTTAGTTATTATATTTTAAATTTAACTTGCTTCCCAATAATTAGTATTTTTAATTATATAAAATATCAATTGCTTTCAATTTTCCCATATTTAAAATTAATATGAAATTACCCAATTTTCTATTTTTATTTTAAAAATTATTTTATATACTACTATACCAAGCAATTTTTTTAAAAATATTTTTTTACATATATATATATATACACACACACATAATTATAACTTGCCCTTGTTTTCTATATATATATATATATATATCAATCTCATAAAGAATATGACAAAAAAAAAATTCTAATTTTTTTATTGGTGAAATTTTTAATTAAAAAATTTAAGAAAAATATAATAATTTTATGGGCGAGCAAAGACTTCTTCTTCACTCCCGAATTACAAGTTAAAAACTCCGGCCCCACAAATCCCAAAAATCTGCAACATCTTCTCTTTCTTCTTCTTCTTCTTCTTCTTCACTCTTTTCAGTTTTCACCTATAAATACACACCCATCTACCACACCCTACTTGCACATCACACCATTTTCATCTTCTTCTCCAACCACCCACCATGTCCAGAATCACCATTCTTCCTCTTCCACTTCTAACACTACTACTCCTCATTGGAGCTGCTCAAAAACCAGCACTGGCACAAAAATGTGGCTGCGCACCAAACTTGTGCTGCAGCAAATATGGGTACTGTGGCTCCACCAGTGCGTACTGTGGTGAAGGGTGCCAACAGGGTCCATGCCAAGGAGGCGGCGGCGGCGGAGGCGGCGGTGGAGGCTCCGTGGATGGAACTGTAACTCCGGCATTCTTTGATGGTATAATCGGTCAGGCTTCGGCCAGCTGTGCCGGGAAAAGGTTTTATAGTCGGAATGCTTTTTTATCTGCTGCGAGACAATATCCTCAGTTTGGTGATACCAAGCGTGAGATTGCGGCTTTCTTCGCTCATGTTACTCATGAGACTGGACGTAAGATTATCCCCATGCAATATTCTCTCTCTCTTGTGATTCTATATACATATATATATCTATATATGTACATACGTATGCACTTAAAAAATTGTATTTCTCATATACCCTCTTAAAAATAATAACTTACAAATTAAGAAAACTTTTTTTATCTTATTAAAGAATTAAAAATAATAATTTATAAATTATGAGGACTTTTCATGTGGTTTTTAAGTTTTTCTAATAGTTTATTAAACTTAATTATAATAGTGAATTATACTTAAATATGGTACATATATATGAAACTTTAAATATACTATATTAGTGTTTACATATACCTATATACTTCAAAAGCTTTTAGTAATAACCATAAATGAAAAAAATGAAGTCTTTCTATTAGCATCTGCTTATTTCTCCTGTTTCCAACAAAACATTTCCTAAAAATAACTTATCTTTTAGTATTTTTCCCAACATATTTGTCTCTGTACACATAAAACTTGTACCTATAATGATTAAAAATTAAGTCTTTATGCAAAAATTTGTACATGTATTGATTAAAAATTGAGTTTTTCTATTATTCTTTCCTTCTATTTCTTCATATTTCGAACAAAGTATCACTTAGAATTGCTGTATCTCTTAAAAGTTTTTCACATACCCATCTATATACATGTAAAATTTGTACGTATGTTGTTTAAGTAGATGATCAGAAACTAAGCTAACAAAAGATTCTATTACTTGACCAGATTTCTGCTACATAGAAGAAATCAACGGAGCTTCTCTGAACTACTGCGATCCCAACAATAGGCAATACCCTTGTGCTCCAGGGAAGAAGTACTTCGGACGAGGACCGATTCAGATATCATGGAACTATAACTATGGCGCAGCAGGAGATGCTCTCCGCCTCAACTTACTGGGTTCGCCGGAGGCGGTGGCTAACGATCCCGTCGTGTCTTTCAAGACGGCGTTGTGGTTCTGGATGACGAGCGTCCGACCCGTCATGAACCAAGGGTTCGGAGCAACCATTCGGGCCATCAATGGCATGGAATGTAATGGTGGAAACTCTGGAGCTGTCGACGCTCGGATCCGGTACTACCGGGAGTATTGTAGCAAACTTGGTGTTGATCCTGGAGCCAATATCAGGTGTTAGATGGTTGACTTTTTGTTTGTAATAGAATTATAATTATAACGTCATGCATGCTGCTCCTATCTTCGCAGTTAACCCTAAATAAATAAATAAACATATATATATATATATATGTGGTAGAGAAATGAGTGATGGAGCAATTGTACATGCATGTACGATCAGAAGTACTCTCTTATAATTACACCATCGTGAATTCTCTATATATTTATTGGGTGTTTTTAAAATTCTAATATTATATATGTTTTAAACACTTTCTTGCATGTATCAGGATAAGAAGTATCTCAAAGTTAAGTCTTACAAAATAAACAAAAAGGTGGGAAGAAAATATATATATATATATTATAGTCTAGTTTGAATCTAAATTTTTTTTAGTAGAGAAATAAAGAATTTACCCAATATTTATGAAGATGAATATATATATTAGATTATATATGTTTGAGGGAGGGAAGATTGTATTTGATTTTCTTTTTCAATTCATTAGATTGTTTGCTATACATATATATATATATATATATATATATGGATGGGCAATTTGTTCATTTTGCAAATGCCCCATTGCATATTAGCTCAATCTTCAAACCAAGATCCACTTGTTCATCACCTAAATTCACACCAAAATATCCCAACTCTGTTTCTCTCTCCACACCTGCATATATATATATATATATATATTAAGATTAATTTATATCGATTTGATCAACTACAAAAGGTACAAGTATTTTTGAAAACTAATTCTCAGTTTCGGATATCATCTACTGAAGATTAAGAAAGAGTAGATTCTCAAGAAGTATTATTAGATGGTGATAAGGCGTTCTGAACATCATCAAGTGAAGATTAAGAAAGAGGAGATTCCCAAGAAGCATTAGTAGATGGTGATAAGGCTAGGATAAGACCTAACAGAAAGTTCAAACAAGATTCAGAAGCTTATCCCCATTTACTATTTTAGGAAACCCACAAGCAAACCCAGATGACAAAACACAGTAACAGCTATGGTTATAGTATAATCCCCTTTACACGCCTATATATATACACCCTGCCATTTCACTCCAAAACAGGAAACTGGTTTACCCAAAACGAAAAGAGGAAACTAGTACCGATCAGTGGTTCCTGCTTCGAAGTAAGCTAAAATGAAGTGTGTTATTGCATCTATCCTGGTTGCATTTATGGTGGTTCAGCTGGTGGCCATGAAGCCAGGTGAGGCAGCCGTGACTTGCGGCCAGGTCGATGCATCACTTGCTGCCTGCATTCCCTACCTGACGGCCGGCGGTACTCCGGCTCCGGCGTGCTGTGATGGCGTGAAGAATATCAAGGCCATAACTCCCACCGCCGCCGACCGTCAAGCTGCCTGCAACTGCGTGAAGGAGGCGGCTGGTCGGTACCCTAATATCAAGGAAGATGCAGCAGCTTCTCTCCCCACCAAGTGCGGCGTTCAAATGAATATTCCCATCTCCAAGAATACCAACTGCCAAAAGTGAGTCTAACTACTATCCATACATGTATGTCTATATATATTTTTTTATATTGTTGAGTGTGTCTATATATATATATATATATATATATATACATATTGTTGACAAAAAAATATTCTCTAATGTATTACCAAAAAAAAAAAATACAAAATTTAACATGATTCAAAAAAATATATCTATACATCCGCAGATTAAATCCAGAAAAAATTTTCTACTCTGATAAAAAATAAGACTATATTATTAATAAAATTCTAAACTCTTATATATATAAAATATTATAATTTTTCTCAGAATATTTTCAAAATATAAGCAAAATATTCACTAGAACATACGCATAATATTATCAAAATCAAACCACATCTATATATATATATATATACACTTATGTATATGTGCTTCCAAAAGATTGGATATTGATTATCATTATTGTATTGTTGTTTGTCCTTATGCGTTTTGTAGCATCAACTGAGATGGATGGACGCAATTAGAGAAGAAGGTAATTAATAAAGCTGGGCAAAGCTTAAGTTTCTTTGGATCAGGACTGAAGAGAACCAGAGGATTAAGTACATATATATATATGTATATGTATATATATGTATGTTACTTCATAAATAATAAAATTTTGTTGTCATGATGGTCATTGCCAAAATTTTATTCTCTTCCTTATCATATATGATTTATCAACAAAATGTTGATTAAATTTAATAATCTCCATTTCTCTCCCTATTAATCTATCAATGTGTGTAAGTATATACATACACAAACACACACACACACACTATAAGTCAGAAAAAATCTAGTATGATCACACTCATGCAATTTATATGATATGATCCTTGAAAGATTTTTTCTACCTAAAATGAAATGATTTTCAAAAGATTAATGAGCTCAAAGTTGTTGGTTCTATGATATGATCGAACCTGAATCCGCATTAAACGATTCCACTCGAGTGTATTCTAATGTCCGGCTAAATAGGTTTTAGCCAAAATCTGAATAATTTAAGTATATTAAGTTATTAAATCTTCTTTCAATAAAATATAATTTAAAATACAATTCATCGATTCGTTAAAAAACTAATACGTTCGAGAGTATAAAATTTAAATCTTATATTGTGCACTATTTATCGTACGTTTCGATACCAACTAAACTTATGGTTATGGTTGAATATTTTGATCATACAATGGATTAAGACATGCGTAATCAGATTTCAAAGATCATTAGAGAAAATTCACCGAACTTTAAGCTTATTAGGTATGTTCGATGGCTGTGTAGGCTATTCCAAGCAATTAAGGGAAGTTACTTGTATTCGCATTAGAAAAATTGCTTCAGATGGGCACTCTGAAACCAAAGAAATAGACTTCTCTCGAAACGAACTTTTCTTCGCTCAATTCAGCTTCAAACGGTAGACTGACAGTCATGTAGCCGAGAGAGCAAACTTTTCGCGGTCTTTTCACCGCATATTTCACTCTTTTAACAACTATGTATAAATAGCAATGAGAACCCTACTTGCACATACACCATTCTCCAGTGAGAACCAACATGTCCAGAATTACCGTATCGAATTTTAATTTATAAATTTTAATTATTTAGAGAAAACGAAAAAACACATATTTATAATTTAATTCTTTGTAAGAAATTTTTTATTTATTTATAAATTATTATTTTTAGCTCGTTAGTAAGATAAAAAGTCTCTTTAATTTTCAAATTATTATTTCAACATACCTACAATGCAGCAGGGGATGCTCTCAACCTCAACTTACTCGGCTATCCAGAAAACGTTGGCAAGGATCTCATCGTGTCTTTCAAGACAGCCTTGTGGTTCCGGATGATAAATGTCCGGTCCGTCATGGAGCAAGGCTTTCGAGCAACCATTCAGGCCATCAATGGCAGAGATTGCAATGGCGGAAACCCTGGAGCCGTTCAGGCTCGGATTCAGTACTTACAAGGAATACTGCAAGCAATTTGGCATTCATATTGGAACCAACCTCAGTTGTTAGGTTGATTTCTTCAGAATACAAATACAAGTTGCTGGTCTCTCCCTACCCCTACAAAACTAGTAGAGATAAGTGAGCAAGTGTGCAGCTTTATGTTATGTATGAGTTGAATCAAAAGTAAACAAGGCCATGCTATATAATAATATTACAATATTGATGCAAAACTATACATACAATGTGAAATATGTGAGGCTAAATCAGATGGGGATTTTTAAGTTCTAATAATCATAATCTGTTTATTATTTTCTACAAGTAACAATTCAGTTCCTGCAAAGTAAAACATGTTTGTTAATTACAGTTCACTATAAATTATTATTTTGAGAAGTAATGAACCCAGTTATAGTTAGATCTAAACACCAAAAAACTTCATATACATTACTCAATAATTTAATTAGGTGACTAATTAACTTAAAATTTCAGACTACTAGGAAAGCTCTAATACCATTGTTCCACACAGTATTGAACAGAATTCCTAAGTATAAACTTCAACAATCTCGCCTTTTCTTTTGTGCTTAGACTCATCATTTCTTTTGCCGAGTTGCTCGTTGTTGGATCTTTGAGCGCTCAAAAATTTTAATCTTCCTTTGTCATTATTAAGCTTTAGATTTAATTGATCAGCCACCTCAACTATTTGACCCACTAAGCATGTAGTCATTAAGAGATGTCACTGAAACCTATATATTATGCTTATCTAGAGTGATTACTAAATCCTTACATTAATTCAATGATATTCCTTCCCGGAGTTTCCATTACATACAATAAAAAGGGGAAAGAAGAAGCATACATTATATGCAGACATTCCCATGTATGAATGAGAGATGAACCTTTACTAATTTACTTACTAATATCTAAAACATGATTATCATTTTCAATTAATTCAAATTGTGATCCAAGATGCTGGAAATTTTATTACAGCCAGCTATGGCAATATACCGTTGGCTAAGCCGGATAAGACCCAACAGAAAGTGCAAACATGATTCAGAAGCCTATCCCTATTTACTATTTTGGGAAACCAACAGATAAAGCAGATGACAAAATACACTAACAGCTATTGCTGTGGCATGACCCACAACTTGTAACATTCTTCAACTCCAAATGCCTATATATACATCCTCCAATTTCACTTCAAAGCATACCAAAACTAAAACAAGCAGCTAGAAGCGATTAGTGGGTCGCAGTTCAAAGTGTAGTACCAGCAAAAATGAAGGGTGCTGTTGTATCAATGTTGCTAATGACAGTGATGGCTCAGCTTTTAGTTAAGCCAGGAGAGGCGGCTGTGACTTGTGCCCAAGTCAATGCATCACTGGCTGCATGCATTCCGTATCTCACAGCAGGTGGCACGCCTGCCACAGCATGCTGTGATGGTGTCAAGAATCTCAAGGCCATCACCCCTACCACCGCTGACCGCCAAGCGGCTTGCAACTGCGTTAAGGAGGCTGCTGCGCGCCATCCCAATATCAAAGAAGATGCAGCATCTTCTCTCCCTACCAAGTGTGGAGTTCAAATGAATATCCCTATCTCAAAGAACACCAACTGTCAAAAGTAAGTCTAACTAATTATTCATACACCTCCACACATGCATTCACATGTACACAGAAATATACATGCTTTCAACACCTTTGGACATTGATTGACATTGTTCTTTGCCTCTTTGTGTTTGTTAGCATCAACTGAGATGGATAAAGGCAAGAAGAACATAATTAATAAAGCTGGGCGCCCTTTGAGCTTTGCCGTAACGACAAAATAGAACCAGAATCTGCATAAATAAACAAATTTTGTTGTCATGTTGGTTAAAGAGGGCCATTACCGAAATCTTTTTGTCTCTCTTATTATATAAATTTTATCAACCAAATGTTAGATGAAATTTATTGATATTTCTCTCTCTCTCTTTCTCTCTCTCTCTCTCTCTATATATATATATATATATCTAATCTATATATCTACTTATCTATATATGTCTATATATTTATAAACATACTACACTAGAAGATCTAGTGTGATTACATTGCTATAATCTACACCAGGATGAATTTTCGTACAAAATACCAACATTCTCTCTCTCTCTCTCTCTCTCCCTCTATCTATCTATCTATATATCTACTTATCTATATATGTCTATATATTTATATAAATATACTACACTAGAAGATTTAGTATGATCACACTGCTATAATCTACACCAGGATGAATTTCCATACATAATATCAAACAATATTTTCTAAGAATGAGCTCAGAAGTTTTGTTTCTTCTATTCATAATCATAATGATATGATTGAACCCACATTAAAAGATTCCACCAGGGTGTACCCTGCTCGGGCCAAAATCTCCATAATTCAGTAAATTAATGACTAAATTTTCAGAGAGCATCAAGCTTTAAGTAAGTCTAATTTGGACTTCCTTTTCTTCAAACTAATTCTGAGCATGCCAAAGATGCAGCATGGTTATGGATGTGCGTTTGGATCAGATAATGGGTTGAGATATTTGGAACTAGATTTTGAGGATCATTAAAGAAAATCCACCGATCTCTAAAGTTAAAATTCTCTAATATCTGTTCTTAATTAATTACTGTCTTATTAATTTTATTTATATTGACTGTAAACTTATAGGTAAGCCATAAAATAAGGTTTCCTCTCTAATGGATGCTTATAAACTCCCAGTCTAATAAAGACAAATATTATATACAAAATTTTTAATTTTAAGTATGTTTAATCTATCTTGATTCGGAAATAACATAAAATAATTCATATTCTACCTAATCTTTGCCCTAATTAATTAAAACATTTAACCAGATTTCCTCTCTCCAGTCAGTTCTGCACCTAAACCATAACATTGTCTTTTTGCCTCATCTTATCTCTTCTGCTGCAACCCTTTTTTTTTTGTGTGGCTTTTTCTTCAGTCTTTATCAATTATTAGGAATAACAATAACGTCAAAGGGAACCTAACTTTTAGATGCTAGTGCCCAGCTCCATATCACATTAGTTACTGAAAGCTCCTACAGATGAATTGAACAAAAACTGGAGATAATTAAAGCAACAATCTCAAGTGCATTATCTGTAGAAGAATAAATTGTTGTATACTTCATTGAATATTAGAACCCTATATATATATATATGTGTGTGCGAATTGTAACAAAAAAAGAAATAACATTAATTACGAAGAAACCGTGGGCAAGGATCCCCTCGTGTCTTTCAAGACAGCCTTGTGGTTCTAGATATCAAACGTTCGATCTGTCATGAGGCAAGGCTTCTAAGCAACTATCTGGGCCACCAATGGCAAAGATTGCAATGGCGAAAACCCTGGAGCTGTTCATGCTCGGATTCATTCCTACAAGGAATACTGCAACCAATTTGGTATTCATATTGGAACCAATCTCAGTTGTTAGGTTGACTTCTTCATAATACAAATACAAGTTGCTGGTCTCTCCCTAATCCTACATAAATAGTAGAGATAAACGAGCAAGTGTGAGTTGAATCCAAAGTAAACAAAGTTCATTCTCTCTTTTCAATACATTTTTTGTTTTATCTAAGAAGAACAACAACAATGGGGGCGAAAACAATAGGTTGCATCTGAGATTTTTATATAAGGCCAAGCTATATAATAATACTCCAGTATTAATGCAAATCTATACATACAATGTGAAATAACCGAAACTAAATCAGATGGAGATTTTTAAGTTTTAATAATCACAACCAGTTTATTTTCTAAAAGTAACAATTCAGTTCCTGCAAAGGAAAATATATTTATTAATTTCAGCTCACTTTAAATTGTTATTTTGAGAAATACTGGACCCAGTTATAGTTACATCAAAACACCAAAAACCTTTACATAACTTTCTCAATAATTTAATTAGGTGTAATTAATTTAAATTTTCAAACTATTAGGAAAGATCTAATATCATCGTTCCACACAGTTTCAAACAGAATTCCTAAGTATAAACTTCAACAATCTTGCCTCTTCTTTTATACTTGACTCATCATTTCTTTTGCTGAATTGCTCGTTGTTGGATCTTTAGGCGCACAAAAAGGTTTAATCTTCCTTTGTCATTATTAACTTTGAGATATAATTGATCAGCCAGCTCAACTATTTGTCTCACTAAGCATGTAGTCATCAAGAGATGTTACTGACTACTATATATTATGCTTATCTAGAGTGATTACTAAATCCTTACCTTAAGTCACTGATATTCCTTCTCAGAGTTGCCATAACATATAATAAGAAGGGAAAAGAAGAAATAGAAGGACAAAAAACGCAATTGAATCGTTCAGAAAAAAAGAGATATACAAGCATAAATTACACACACATTCTCATGTATGAATGAGAGATGAACGCTTACTAATTTACTTACTAATATCTAAAACATGATTATCACTTTCAATTACCTTATATTATGATCCAAGATGCTGGAAATTTTATTACAACCAGCTATGGTGATACTCCTTTCACCAAGCCAGACATGACCCAACAGAAAGTGCAAACATGATTCAGAAGCCCATCCCTATTTACTATTTTGGGAAACCAACAGATAAAGCAGATGACAAAATACACTAACAGCTATTGCTGTGGCATGACCCACAACTTGTAACATTCTTCAACTTCAAATGCCTATATATACATCCTCCAATTTCACTTCAAAGCATACCAAAACTAAAACAAGCAGCTAGAAGCGATTAGTGGGTCGCAGTTCAAAGTATAGTACCAGCAAAAATGAAGGGTGCTGTTGTATCAATGTTGCTAATGACAGTGATGGCTCAGCTTTTAGTTAAGCCAGGAGAGGCGGCTGTGACTTGTACCCAAGTCGATGCATCACTGGCTGCATGCATTCCGTATCTCACAGCAGGTGGCACGCCTGCCACAGCATGCTGTGATGGTGTCAAGAATCTCAAGGCCATCACCCCTACCACCGCTGACCGCCAAACGGCTTGCAACTGCGTTAAGGAGGCTGCTGCGCGCCATCCCAATATCAAAGAAGATGCAGCGTCTTCTCTCCCTACCAAGTGTGGAGTTCAAATGAATATTCCTATCTCAAAGAACACCAACTGTCAAAAGTAAGTCTAACTAATTATTCATACACCTCAACACATGCATTCACACGTACACACAAATATATATGCTTTCAAGACCTTTGGATATTGATTGACATTTTTCTCTGTCTTTTTGTGTTTGCTAGCATCAACTGAGATGGATAAAGGCAAGAAGAACATAATTAATAAAGCTGGGAGCGCTTTGAGCTTTGCCATAACAACAAAATAGAACCAGATATCTTCATAAATAAACAAATTTTGTTGTCATGTCATTACGGAAATCTTTTTGTCTCTCTTATCAAATAAATTTTATCAACCAAAAGTTAGATGAAATTTATTGATATCTCTCTCTCTCACTTTCTCTCTCTCTCTCTCTTTCTCTTTCTCTATCTACCTATTTATCCATTTAAATATATATGTCTATATATTTATATAGAAATACTACACTAGAAGATCTGGTATAATCATATTGCTATAATCTACACCAGGATGAATTTTCATACATGATACCAAATAAGTTTTTTTAAGAATGACCTCAAAAATTATGTTTCTTTTATTCATAACAATATGATTGAACCCACATTAAAAGATTCCACAAGGGTGCACCCTGCTGTCTGAGTTACCTGGCTCTGGCCAAAATCTCCATAATTTAGTAAATGAATGATTAAATTTTCAGAGAGCATCAAGCTTTAAAAAGTTTAATTTGAACTTTCTTTTCTTCAATCCAAATCTGAGCATGCCAAAAATGCAGCATTGTTATGGATGTGCATTTGGATCGGATTATGGGTTGAGATTTTTGGAACTAGGAATTTGGGGATCATTAAAGAAAATCCACCGATCTCGAAATTCAAGATGCTCTACTGTCTGCTTCCAATTAATTACTGTTATTAATTTTATTCATATGAACTGTAAATTTATAGGTATGCCATACAACAAGCTTTCCTTTCTGATGGACGCTAATAGACTCCCAGTTTAATAAAGATAAATACTACGGCAGGAGAAGGAGCTGCACCTTGCAGCTCCATTTGTGGTTGATGTCTGGTGGTGAAGGCCGGTTTGGCTACCGTTGCTCACTGGCTCCTATAATGGCCAGCAGCTGGTCTGAGGTGGCCGGCTACCTTTTCGGGTTTTTTTTTTTTCTACAATGAAGGCTGAACATGGTTGATGAAAAAGTTTAGGGTTCTTTTAACCTAGAGTTTTGATATTATGTAGAAAAATGACTTGTATATTTCATCGAATTTTGAACTCTATATATGCGAGTGAATAGTAACAACAAAAAGAAACAGTATTAATTACAAAAGTTACAAAGATCTGAATTATGTTACTAATACACCATTTTTTTAGATAAAAAAGTGTGAGAAGTATTACTAATATACCATTTACTCCAATGAAACCCTAATTTATACTTCTTAATACGATATAATAACAACTCCTTACTCCAGTTGTTATGCATCTAAACCAGAAGGGATTAAGTAAAGAATAACTAAATAAACAAGTTCTCTCAAGGCTTATATATTCAAGATTGCACATCTAAGACATAAATGCAGAATGTCAGAAGTGTAGTTGCACAAGGTTAGGCAATAACAAGTTGCCCAACAAATTAATATACACCAACGATGAGATGAATAGTGTATTTCTTGACTGGTAAATCCGGCCTATCTAGAGCAATTTTTAAACTCCAAAACAAAGATATTACATGCAAACATTCGCCATATATATATATACATATGTTAGATTGATCCATCTCGCTGTCTAACTAGAGGATATAACAAGGGAACACCTCGTAATATACCACCAGTTCCTTGCACGGCATATAACATGGGGGGAAAAATATTGCAATTCAACCAATTATGGTGGTTTAAGCCTTTCCCCAAGTCAGATAAGATTTAACAGAAAGAGCATAAAGAGAAAGCAAATATGATTCAGAAGCTTATCCTTATTTTTTATTTTAGGCTATTTTAGGTAACCAAGAGATATTGCAAGGTGAACAAGTTGATGAAACTGAGTAACTGCCATTGTTATGGCATGACCCACAACTTCTAACTTTCTACACTTCGACATGCTTATATATATAGACCCAGCCACTTCGCTTCAAAACACAACCAAACTAAAAGAGCCAGCTAGTAGTGATCAGTGGTCCACAGTTCAAAGTAAAGTACCAGAAAAAATGAAGGGCGCAATGATCTCGATGCTGGTTATGATAGTGATGGCTCAGCTGGTGGTGAAGCCAGGGCAGGCTGCTGTGACATGTGGACAAGTTGATGCGTCATTGGCTGCATGCATTCCCTATCTCACATCAGGTGGTACGCCTGCAGCAGCATGCTGTGATGGTGTCAAGAATCTCAAGGCCATCACCCCTACCACCACTGACCGCCAAGCCGCCTGCTACTGCGTTAAGGAAGCTGCTGCTCGCTATCCCAATATAAAGGAAGATGCAGCCTCTTCTCTCCCTACTAAGTGTGGAGTTCAAATGAATATTCCTATCTCAAAGAACACCAACTGTCAAAAGTAAGTAACTAATCATATATACACATCCAACATGCATACACCGTACACTCACATATACATGCTTTCAAAACGAAGGAAATCAATTGACATTGCTC
>NW_019014683.1:2407325-2418471 GCF_000150535.2 Carica papaya | reverse complement strand
TTAGATAGATTGGTGAGTAAGTTGGCCATGAATGACATCTTCCAGCAAGCTTGAGGGGGAGTGTTAGAGAATCAGCAATTTTAATCCAAGAAAATCTGTTACCTGATTTTTAGGGATACATGGCCATATATTTTGTAATTATGGGCATCTAACTTTCTTTCTATAAATCAGGGTGTATATTTGTTCTATAGCTGAAATTTTTTCCCTCTCTAAGTTGCATTATGTCTATAAAAGGAAGAGCATTTTTTGCCTTCCTAATCAACAAAAAATACAATCTTCTCGCCAATTTCACACCCACAACTTCTAACTTTCTTCAGCTCTGATATGCTCATATATATACACCCTGCCATCGCACTTCAAAACACAAAAAATTAAAAAGGCAGCTAATAGTGACTAGTGGTTCACAGTTCAAAGTATAGTACCAGAAAAATAAAGGGAGCAGCGGTGTCAATGTTGGTAGTGATGGTAATGGCTCAGCTTTTGGTCAAGCCAGGAGATGGAGCTGTGACTTGCAGCCAAGTTGATGCCTCACTGGCTGCATGCATTCCCTACCTCATGTCTGGTGGTTCGCCCACAGTAGCATGCTGTGTCGGTGTGAAGGATCTCAAAGACATGACCCCTACCACCACTGATCGCCGAGCCGCTTGCAAATGTATTAAGGAGGCTGCTGCTCGCTATCATATCAAGGAAGATGCAGCCTACCAAGTGTGGGGTGCAAATGAATATTCCTATCTCCAAGGACACCAACTGTCAGAAGTGATTCTGCTAGCCACTTACATCCGCACATGCATACACGCACCCATATGTGTATATATACACAAACATTCGTACATACATGTGTGTGTATATATATATATATACATATATGTGTTTGTAAAATATTGGAGAGTGGTTGACATTGTTTCTTTTATGATTTTCCAGCATCAACTGAGGATGAACAGAGGCAACAAGAATAAAGCTGGGACATCTCTGGGTTTTGCCATCTTTTTTGTTGTATCAGGACTAAGGAAAATTTGAGACTAAATATGTCACTTCATAAATAAACTTTTTTTTTTTTCTTAAGTTGGTTAAGAAGCCAGCCATTACCAAAATCATATTATCTACCTTATCTTATAGAAATAAAATTGATGAAATTTATCAATGTTTCTCTGTCAAGGCATACACTTTCTCTCTGTAACAGATTTAATATAAGATCACATTTGCTGCAACACTACACCTGGAGGAAAGGACCAACCTATAAGTTCATTATGTAATAACAGCTACTTCTAACTGGGTTGTTCACATATAAAGTCGATTAGGTCCTAACAGAGTTAAGTCGGATAGGATAAAGAAAAAATTAATAAATAAACAAGTTCCACATTGCATACATGCCCAATAAACACAGAATATCAGTAAATCTAGTTGTTTGTATGTAAAGTTAATAAGGTATTGATCACTTTGTATAAGTTACAAAGGACTACGAAAAAACAAGTTACCCAGTAAATCAATATGCACCATGTATGAGATAGATAGTTGTCTGTTTGACTGTTAGATACTATAGATTCAGTTATCAACACAAAAGAAGCTTATTTTTCTTATAGTGTAATCATTATAAACATTGTCTTAAAAGCCCTAAAAAAGCCCCAACAAGAATATCATAGCCCTAAAAGAGCCCCATAAAAAATATCACAACAGGACCTTTACAGTTGAAACATCAGAAAAGAAAGAACATCCATTAAGGAAATTGCATAAGTCCATCACAATGAAGCTATTTTTTTCCTCTCTTCAGAGTTCTGATTCTTTTTCATTATTCAGTTGTGGTGATAATTTTATGCATCAAACAAATTGGAATCAACTAATGAGAAAAATAAATAAATATAACCAGATAAAGTTGTTCCAAAAGTAAAACATTAAAATGCAAACTCTTAACTCTTCTGCTTATTTTTCCATTGTAAACTGTTGATTCAACAGTCACACATGCAAATTACTTAAAAAAACTTAGACATCAATTAATGCGAAATAAGTTTAACATGGTGTTGATCCAAGAAAGAATCTCGGTTGTTAGATTACTTTAAAGAATTATAAAAAATGGGCTTCTATTGGTTCTTTAATAAAAAGAATTTAGCATGTACCCTGTTCCATCTACAAGTTGAATTCAAATAAGCAAGGGAAATCATAGTTGCACCAGAAAATTCACATCTATTACCTGCATGCATCTTCTATAACATACTAAGAATAAGCTCAATGAGGAATATTGTTGGGGACTAAAATTAGGTCTTTTTTTATGCAGCATTATTTAGTTCAATAACTCCACTGATGTTCCTTGGTGTAATTATGAAGTGCGGCAATTCTCTGTTCTAATAGAAGGGGGAGGGGAACTAAGAACGGAGTTGTCTTCTTTAAGAAACAGTGAGATACATTTTGTGAAACAGAAAAAAGCGAGAGGTTTGGTAAAAAGAAAATCTGACAGTGTAAGAACTGAAAATAGGCATTGAAATATAATATGTAAATAAGTAAAAAATATTTATTTTTTTAGTTTACGAAACCATCATATAATTTTAAAATATATATGTATAATTGACTCAGTTGTATCAAAAGTTCCAATGTAAGTTATACAACAATTTCATAGATGATTGATTATTTTGAAATATTAAACTAATAAGAAAAAATCCAATACCATTATTCTAGGTAGTATTAAAACCAGAGGTCCTAAGTGTAAATCTCACCTCTTCTTTAGAGCTGACTCATCAGTTCTGATGAAACTCTGCTATACAAATTTAATTAACCTTCCTTTATCGTTATTATGTTTTTGATATAATCGATCACCCTATTCTGTTTTACACACTAAGTACTCAATAAAAAAAGTTACTGAAGATTATATTATTGGCCTTATCTACAGTCATTGTTAGAATAAAATACAAAGATATATACATGCACGTCTACACACACACACACACACTTTGTCTTTCTCTCTATATATATATAATCTCTGTTCCACTCAGATGAAACCTTAATAATTTACTCTCCAATATTTAAACCATAATTATCTTTTTCTTGCAAATTTAATTATCTTATACTGTGCTCCAAGTTGCTGGAAGAGATAAATTAAGATCAGCCATGGTGGTAAGCCTTGGCACAAGCAATCAGCCGTACTGGTAAGCCTTTGGCCAAGCAAGATAGACCAAACAGAAAGTGCATAAGATAAGATAAATGTGATTATGTTATCACCATTTACTATTTTAAGTAACCAAAAGATATTGCAAGGTAAACAAGATGACAAAACACAGAAACTGCCATTGTCATGGCATGACCTACAATCACTTGCTTTCTTGTACTCTAACATGCTATATAGATATATATCCTGCAATTTCACTTCAAAACACACACACAAAAAAGAAGAGGTAGTTAATAGCGATTAGCGGTTCCTAGTTCACAGTATACTACCAGCAGAAATGAAGGGTGCTGTTGTATCAGTGTTGCTGATGATAGTGATGGCTCAGCTTTTGGCTAAGCCAGGAGAGGCGGCTGTGACTTGTTCCCAAGTCGATGCATCACTGGCTGCATGCATTCCCTATCTCACAGCAGGTGGCACGCCTGCAGCATCATGCTGTGATGGTGTCAAGAATCTCAAGGCCATCACCCCTACCACTGCTGACCGCCAAGCCGCCTGCAACTGCGTTAAGAAAGCTGCTGCTCGCTATCCCAATATTAAGGAAGACGCAGCCTCTTCTCTCCCTAACAAGTGCGGCATTCAAATGAATATTCCTATCTCAAAGAACACCAACTGTCAAAAGTAAGTTTAACTAATTAGTCATACACCTCTACGCATTCTTGCTCATGTACATATGCTTTCAAAAAATTGGACATTGATTGACATTTTTCTTTGTGTTTTTGTGTTTGATAGCATCAATTGAGATGGATAAAGGCAAGAAGACATAATTAATAAAGCTGGGGGAGCCTTGAGTTGTGCCATCAGGACTAGAGAGAATCCGATACCTACACATGTTACTTCATAATTAGAAATTTTGCTGTCATGTTGGTTAAAGCGGCCTATCACCAAAATCTTATTCTCTCTGTCATCAAATACAATTCATCAACCAAAAAGTTGATGAAATTTATTAATCTCCCTGCTTCTCTCTCTTTCCCTCTCTATTTATCTATCTATCTACAGCTTTATATGTACATAATACACTGAAATATCTAATATGATCATATTGCTGCAATCTACACCGGTAGGAATTTTTCTAACAAAATTTTCTAAATCATGAGCTCAAAATTTGGTCCTTTTATTCATAACAGGGACAAACACCCATAAAAGACACCAAAAAGGGGTGCTTTGCTGTCTGAATTACTAGGCTTGGGCAAAAATCTTGATGATTTAGTAAAATAATGATTAAATGTTCAGAGAGCATCAAGCTTGAATTTAGAATCTGAGCATGCGAAAAGTGCAACATTTTCACAACCATGCATTTGGATCAGGTTATGGCTTGAGATTACTGTTTAGTGCTCGTCAGAAAGAATCCATTGACAGCTAGAGTTAAAAGTAGTCTACAACCTCATTTACATGATTATGAGTAAGCCATATCATAAGCTTGAGTAAGCCATATCATAAGCTTTCCCTTTGACAGACACTAATAAACTCGTAGTCCACTATTAATAATAAGAAATACAATGCATATCAAATTTTTAATTTTAATGATCTTTAGATGATCCAGACATCAAATTAAATTATTCATATTCTATCTTATTTGAAACTCCTAACCTATATAACCCAATTAAATCTAATTAGTTAAAGATGCTGAAGGAGATGAGCTTGGATTTTGCCTCCTCTATGGGGCCCAGACCTACACCATAATATTGTTTTCTCCTATCTCTTTTCTTTTCTCTTCTGCTACTGCTTTTTTTGCTTTCTCTTTCTTTTTCTTCTCCGATCACTGGGGCATAACAAGAGCCTCAAAAGCTCAAACCTGACTTTTATTTGCTAGCACCAGCTCCATATCAAACTAATATACAAAATTCCTAAAGAGGAATTGAAAAGGAACTTGAGATAAAACAAATTAAAGTAAAACAATAAGATAGATTCTATAATAGAAATTTAGCAAAATCTGAGCTTGTCGAGGTAGGTGTAAACAGAGAGGACAACAATCTGGGGAATCTTCTTGTTAAATAGTTTGGTCTTTCTCTTGGGGTTAGATTCAAAGAAACTTCTCATCAAGTCCTGGTGGTAAGTAAATTTGTGTCTCGACTAGCATGGGTGGAAAATGAGTTTACTTTTATCAATTTTACCATTTATTTCATATCCTTGTCCACTATTTCAGTTAGTATGACAAAGGAATTAGAGCTGATGCAACAGAAGTATCACTTAGTGGACTTGGGATGTGGTTAAACATCTGATAGAAGATAGAGTTTGGGTATGAGATCATTGATAGAGTTTTAACATATTTCTACAAGTGGAAAATGACTCTAGAACATTCTTCTAGGAAGATATTTGATTAGGAGACTAACCGTTTGCCACAAAAATCCTGAGACTATACTAGTTATATACCAGACATCTGATCGAAGATAGAGTTTGGGTATGAGATCATTGATAGAGTTTAACATATTTCTACAAGTGAAAAATGACTCTAGAACACTCTTCTAGGAAAATATTTGGTTCGGAGACCAACCACTTGCCACAAAATTCCTGAGACCATACTAGTTATTCCTGAGACTATCCTAGTTAGCTTTAGACAGAAATAATGGTATGGGTTGGAGTGTGGTGATTAGAAGAAATTTGCAAGATTGGGAAGTGGAAGAATATGAGCTTTTGCTAGTTTTATTGGAGAACATTCAGCTTAACAACAATGAAGACAAACTGTCTTGGTCGTCTAAAAATAGCGGCTCCTTCAGTGTCAAATCCTTACAATCATCTTGCTGGCCATAACAGTATGAAACGAGGGGATTTTCCAGCTAAAATGGTTTGGATGACGAGCCCCAACCAAAATTTCTTTTTTCACTTGGGACGCATCCAAATAACGCATCCTAACCATTGATAACCTCATGAAAAGAGGCATTACTCTAACTAACAGATGTTTCCTCTGCAAGCATAACTCCGAAACCAGCAACCACCTTCTGCTGTGGTGTCCCATAACTGATATGTTATGGACTACGGTCTATGGTCTTCTTGGCATTTGTTGGGTAATGGCTAGTTCTGTAAAAGATGAACGGCTCGCCTGGGAAGCTGTCTGTAAGAAGAACAAGAAGCTCAAAACTTATACCATCTACTATTTTCTGGGTAATTTGAAACGAAAGAAACAATAGAGCCTTTGATGGCAAGGAAGAAATTTTTGGAAATATCTTGAACAAATGGCTCCATTTTTTTGGTTCCACTGTACTGGAACATAACATTAACCATTTTGACGATTTAGGGTCAATTGTAAATATACTTATTGACTTGTAACTCTTTTGTACATGGTCGGTGCTTCGTCGGTGCCTTCACATCAATATATTTTCTATACTTTTATCTCAAAAAAAAAAGTTATCTACCAGACATAATGCCTATTTCTCTGGTCTCACTATTCATATTGGGGGTAGCCTATCATGGAACTTTTGCTTTAATCATAATCTATCTGATAGGGAGACTCTTAACTTGTCCACATTATTGAACATGCTAGAACCTATAAATATGAACTTGCAACCAGGCATGCAATTATGGACCTATCTAATAGGGAGACTGCTGACTTGTCCATATTATTGAACATACTTGAACCCGTAAATATGAACTCACAACCAGATACCTGATTATAGACCCTTGAATCTTCTTACCTATTTACATGTAGGTCTTTTTACTATTACCCCATAAATAACCTCAATGCCACACAATTTCAGATAACCAAGATGTTTTGGAAAGCTAGAGTTCCTTCAAAGGCGAAGGTACTCTAATGGACTTGCTTCAAAACCGTCGCCCTCACTGTGCCTTATCTATTCACACGTGTGACATACCTTAGAAAAAGGTGAGACCCACTCTCACTTATTCCTACACTGCTCTATGGCTTGGTGAATGTGTTGTGATATTATGAGGAAATTTGGCCTCAGCTGGGTGGTAACCCCTATTCTGGATAATTTTGTGAAATCCTGTATTTACGGTGTTGGAGTAAGAAAGAGGCTAAACCTCCATGGCAAGGTGCTATTTTTGCTGGACTTTGCTGTATTTGGTTAGGAAGGAATAAGTGGATCTTCAACGATCGGTTACTGTCCTACTATGAGCTTACTGAGAGGCTTCCTTTGATGGCCTCTCTTTGGGCCAAAGCACATAGTTATTTCCCAGAGAGTACTATTTTGGAGCTCCACGCTATTTGGATGGCATCTTATCTAGAAAATAAGGCTGTAGCTGGAGTTCATATCTATGCTATCTTTATTTTCATTTTTGTTTCCTTTCCTAGAGAATGTCTTATTCTTCCATTTCTGTAATCACTTCCTTTCCTCCATATTTTAATGAAGTTTCTTCTTTTATCCAAAAAAAAGAGTAAAAGAAAAGAAGTAAATGGCTCTAGAAGTTCATGAGAGAGAGAATGAGTCTGTGGAGGAAGGGAATTATATCCAAGTGTGGCCTAGATGATTCTGGACAATACATTAAAAAATCCAGGGGATTGTGATGTCCAGGTAGCATTAAAATCAGGTGTCCTAAGTGTAAATCTCGCCTCTTCTTCTAGAGCTGACTCACGAGTTCTGTTGAAACAGAGCTATCCAAACTTTATTAACCTTCCTTTATGGTTATTATGTTTTTTTTACGATCAATCACCCTAATCGGCTTTACACACTAAGTACTCAACAAAAAAAGTCACTGACGATTATATTATTAGGCTTATCTACATTCACTGTTAGAATTAAAAAAAAAAAAGAGATACATACATGCACGTATATACACGCAGACACATGCACTCTGTCTTTCTCTCCATATATATGCATATATATAATCTCTGTTACACTCAGATGAAACCTTAATAATTTACTCTCCAATATCTAAAACATAGTTATCTTTTTTCTTGCAAATCCAATTATCTTATACTGTGCACCAAGTTGCTGGAAAAAATAAAATAAGATCAGCCATGGTGCTTGGCCCAAGCTATCAGCCATGCTGGTAAGTGATTGGCCAAGCAAGATAGACCTAACAGAAAGTGCATGAGATAATGTAAATATCATTAGGTTATCCCCATTTCCTATTTTAAGTAACCAAAAGATGTTGCAAGACAAACAAGATGACAAAGCACAGTAACTGCCATTGTCATGGCATGACCTACAAGCACTTACTTTCTTATACTCAAAAATGCTATATATATCCAGCAATTTCACTTCAAAACCCACGCATACAAAAAAAAGAGGCAGTTAACAGTGATCCGGGGTTCATAGTTCACAGTATATTGCCAGCAAAATGAAGGGTGCTGTTGTATCAATGTTGCTGATGATAGTGATGGCTCAGCTTTTGGTTAAGCCAGGAGAAGCGGCTGTGACTTGTGCCCAAGTCAATGCATCACTGGCTGCATGCATTCCCTATCTCACAGCAGGTGGCACACCGGCAGCATCATGCTGTGATGGTGTCAAGAACCTCAAGGCCATCACCCCTACCACCACTGACCGCCAAGCCGCATGCAACTGCGTTAAGGAAGCTGCTGCTCGCTATCCCAATATCAAGGAAGATGCAGCCTCTTCTCTCCCTGCCAAGTGCGGCGTTCAAATGAATATTCCTATCTCAAAGAACACCAACTGTCAAAAGTAAGTCTAACTAATTAGTCATACACCTCTACACATTCTTCGTCACGTACTTACACGCATATATGCTTTCAAAAAATTGGACATTGATTAACATTGTTCTTCGTCTTTTTGTCTTTGCTAGCATCAACTGAGATGGATAAAGGGAAGAAGAACACAATTAATAAAGCTGGGGGAGCCTTGAGTTTTGCCATCAGGACTAGAGAGAATCAGATACCTAAATATGTTACTTCATAAATAAATTTTTTTGTTATTTTGTTTAAAGAGGGCCATTACCAAAATCTTATTCTCTCTGTTATCAAATAAAATTCATCAACCAAAAAGTTGATGAAATTTATTAATCTCCCTTCTCTCTCTCTTTGTCTCTCTATTTATCTATCTATCTATTTATTTATACTTACTATATTGAAAAGTCTAATATGATCTAATTGCTGCAATCTACACCAGTCGGAACTTTTCTAACAAAATTTTCTAAATCATGAGCTCAAAATTTGGTTCTTTTATTCATGATCAAACACCCATTAAAAGACACCAAATGGGTTGCTCTGCTGTCTGACTTACTAGGCTCTGGTAAATATCTCGATAATTTAGTAAAATAATGATTAAATGTTTAGACAGCATCAAGCTTGAAATTAGAATTGGAGCATGAGAAAAGTACAACATTTTCACAACCATGCATTTCAGATCAGGTTATGGCTTGAGATGTGTGAAATTACTGTTTAGGGCTCGTCAAAAAGAGTCCATTGACAGCTAGAGTGAAAATAATCTACGACCTCAATTTACATGATTATGAGTAAGCCATATCATAAGCTTTCCTTTTGACAGACACTAATAAACTCGTAGTCCCCATATCATAAGCTTTCCTTTTGACAGACACTAATAAACTCGTAGTCCACTTGTAATAATAAAAAACACAATGCATACCAAATTTTTAATTTTAATGATCTTTAGATAGTTCAGACATCAAATCAAATTATTCATATTCTATCTTATTTGAAAGTCCTAACCTAGATAATCTAATCAAATCTAATGAATTAAAAATGCTCAAGAAGATCAGCTTAGATTTTGTCGCCTCTGTGGGGCCCAGGCCTACACCATAATATTGTTTTCTCCTATCTCTTTTTTTTCCTCTTCTGCTACTGCTTTTTTTGCTTTCTATTTTTTTTTTTTATTCTCCAATCGCTGGGGCATAATGAGAGCCTAAAAAGCTCAAACCTAACTTTTATTTGCTAGCACCAGCTCCATATCAAACTACTTTAGAAAGTTCCTAGAGAGGAATTGAACAAGGACTGGAGATAAAACAGATTAAAGCAAAACAATAAGATAGATTCTACAATAACTTTTGCTCCAGCTGTTACATATATAAACTTGATTTGGTCCTCAAAGAGTGTTGTTAGAAAGGATTAAGGAAAAAATAACTAACTAAACATGTTCTCTCGATTCTCAAGGCTTAAGTATTCAAGATCGAACATCTAAAAAGGTAGAATTCCAGCTTCACAGCTAACCTGCTTCTAAAGAGGTAAGTTACTTGGAAGCAAAGATCGAGACAAATGGATCAAGGTAGAAGATAAACGTATGAGATTCTTCCACCGCTGCATAAACCAACAATAGAAGATGCAATTATATTGAGGAGCTAAAGATTGATGGTATTGTGGTGAAGAGCTGTAACTGAAGTTGAGCCATGGAGACCATCATTGGATGGGAGTTTCAATAGAATTATTGAGCAGGATTGTTCATTTCTTGAGAAAATTTTTTTGGAAGAGAAAATTCTTGAAATTCTTATGTGTTGCAAGGGAGATAAAGCCCCAGAATCAGATCATCTCAATATCAGTTTCTTTCAAGAAGATTGGGGAACCCAAAGGAACAATATTGTTACATTTTTTATGAGTTTTATCAAACTGGATCCTTCATGAGGTGCCTTGATTCCACTTGCAGGGGTGGTCAGCATTAAAGATTTTAGATCAATCAATTTGGCGGTTGGAGTTTGCAGAATTATAGCAAAGGTCGTAACAAGAAGATTGGCCAGAGTTGTGGTTAAGATGGTGGGTGAATGTTAGCATGCTTTAGAGGCAGACCAATTATAGATGTCGCCGTTATTGCAAATGAGGTTGTTGATAACCTCTTTCTTCATGTCATAGAGGGTTAGGTAATAACAAGTCACTCACCAAATTGATATGCATCAAGCATGAGATGAATTTTCCGATCCTTGACTGTTAGATTCAGTATATTAACTCAGGAAAGTAATCTGTCTAATATTTTTTCCAATGCCATCATTATAAACATTACCTCAGAAGCCTAAAAGGTCCTAAAAGAGAAGCTTACAATAGTTCAGGATGTACTTCACATTGTTATTACTATTATTATTTTTTAACACCAACTAAGTTCCTGCAAAACACACAAATCTGTCAATTTTATTTTG
>NW_019014683.1:2360808-2375742 GCF_000150535.2 Carica papaya | reverse complement strand
ATCATAACTTTTCTAAACCGTTCAAACCATGTTCTTGGAGACTGCTTTAATCCGTATAAGACCCTTTTTAATTTGCAAACTTTTCTTTGTGTCCTCTCATCTTCAAATCCATGTGAAATTTTCATGTATACCTTTTCCTTTAAGTCTTCATGAAGGAATGCATTTTTTACATCAAACTGTTGTAAATCCCAATCAAAGATAGTTGCGCAAAACAAAAGTATTCTAATTGTGTTCCTCTTTGCAATAAGTGCAAATGTCTCCTAATAGTCAATTCCATAGGTCTGAGTAAATTATTTAACCACCAATCTATCTTTACACATTTCAATCGATCTGTCTGCTTCGTGTTTTATGGTGAACACCCATTTACAATCAACTATCTTCTTTCCCTATGAAGGTGAAACAAGTTCCCATATTTTATTTTTTTTTCAGTACTCTCATTTCTTGAATCATGACTTCCTTTCACTTGGGATCTTCTAGAGCCTTTCTCCAATCTTGTGGAATAGACACAAAGGAAACAGATAAGACAAAAACTCTATAGGATGGAGATAAAGAGTCATAGGAAACAAAATTACATATAGGATGCTTAGTACAAGTTTTCGTTCCCTTTCTAATAGCAATAAGTTTATCTGATAAATCACAAGAGAAAGATAACTCACCAGTATCTTCTGTAACTAAAGAAGATTTTTGACCTGGGACAGGCTGCATGACGATTTTTTCTGACTTATCTCTCCTTGAGTACCTTTTATCAAATCTGATTTATTCAGAAGTCCAACATTATCTTCTTGATTAAGACCTTCTGCAACTGAACTCTCTCCCCTGAATACGACTCTCAATAGTTACCTAATTAGGTATCACTTATTCTTTCTCACTCTCTCCCTGAAGAAGTGTTGGGTTTGAGTTGAAGTAAGACTCAGTTTTTCTAAAGGTAACATTCATAGTTACAAAGTATTTTCTAAATAGTGGATGATAAAACTTGTAGTCTTTTTGGGTAGAAGAATATTCAACAAATACACACTTAAGAGCTCTAGGTCCTATCTTCCCCATATTTTTAGCATGAACAAAGCACATACATTCAAACACGTTTGGGAGAACAATGTATGAACTTTTTCCTTACAAAACCTCCATATGGCTTTTAAAATTCAGAACTCGCAAAAGCCTTCTATTGAAAAGATAGACAGTTGAAAAAACTGCATCTCCTCAATAACTATTCGGTAGATTCATTGTGAACATTAATGACCGAGCTACCTCCAGCATGTGTCTATTTTTCCTTTCAGCAGCCTTATTTTGTTAACTAGTATAAGCACAATTTGTCTGATAAATTATCTCATTTGACTCTAAGTAAGCATGAAACCTACTATTTCATATGTTTTATATCATTGTCAATTCTTATAATCTTAACTTTGACATCAAATTATGTACATATCATTTTATAAAATGATTGAAAACATGAAAATACATCACCTTTCGCTTTTAACAAATAAATTCATGTTAATCTAGTACAACAGTCAATAAAAGTAACAAACCATTTATAATCAGAAAGAGATGTATTCTGAGTAGATCCCCACACATCAAAGTAAATAATCTTAAAATGATCAGTACTTCTATTAGTACTTAAATGATAAGAACTCCTCTTTATGTTTAGCAAGTTTACATGCATCACAAAACAAAAACGTCATAAAAGTTTCTTTTAAATAAACTAAAATATAATTTTTCTAAAACAAAAAAGGATGTTTCAATCGTTAGTGTCATTGTAATATTTTCATATTAACTTTTTTATTTCCAATAGTGGCTTGATTTCCAATTAATTTCTGGTGCCTATTCAAGATATATAAGTCATCTTCCAGTCTACCAATGTCAATTCTCTTCCTGATTTTAAGATTCTAAAAAATACAATAATTAGAAAAAAATTCAATTTTACAGTTAAGATATCTAATTATGGCTCTAATAAATAAAAGATTGTTAGAAAAACTAAGCACATGTAAAACTGAAGATAGTGTAATAGCACGAGTACAATTAATAGAACTTGTTCCAGACACAGGGGTGTATGACTCGTTTACTATACAGACATTTTCTCATTCAATACAAGAAGAATAAGTTAAGAATTCTTTAGAAGAGCTTGTCATGTGTCTGTTAACTCCAGAATTTATAATCCAACTATCAGGAATGGAAATAGAAGAGAGATGAACAATACCTAATTTTACCATATTTAATGTGTCAGCAGTTGATGGAGAGTTAAGTTAACTCAGAAAGTGCTTTAGATTTTGAATTTCTTCTGTAGAAAAAGCTTCAATGGATGGTGAACCAGATGTATCCCTAACTTCAACAAAATTTATTTGAGCTCTTGTGGTTCCACCTTTTCTTCCTTCCTGACCTCTAATTGGTCTTTAATGCAAATTTCAACAAGTTTTCTTAATGTGTCTTGACTTACCACAATAGTCATACTTCTATATATTTCTGAATTGATCAAATTGAGCAACTAATTCAGCCCTCTCGACTAGTGCAATGTGAAGCATGACATTTCTTCTACTCTATTCTTGCTGGATATAAACATAAGTTTGTTCTAATGAAGAAAATGAATCCTTAACAAGCACTTAGATCTGTATTTGATCATATTCGGTGTTCAAACCAGTTAAAAAATTATACATTTGCTCTTTTTCTATCAATTTCTGAAATTTAACTGCATTTACATAATACTCTGCTTGAAAATCTTAATAGTAATTTAACTTCTGCCATAATTTATTCAGTTCAAAAAAATATTGAGAAATAGTCATCTCTTTTTATTTTATGTCATGAACTTTATTCCGGATTTCATAAATTTGGGTGTCATTACCCATCTGTGAATATGTAAGACATGCTGCATTTTATATTTTTTAGGCAATTTTAAACAAAAGATATGTTCTGCTAGTATGAGGTTGCATGAAATTTATGAGTCATGGCATTACCAATGAGCTCTCAAAGTCTCATCCATTATATTTTAAATTACCAACATCTAGTTTCTTCACCTTCCCAGTAATGTAACATTACAATCCTCTAGATTTAATGAACAATAAACAAGATCTCGACCAAAAAAGATGATTAGTTTCATCAAGTTTTACGAGACTGATTTGTAATCAAGGATTATCAAAACTAGTAATACTCACCTTTTTTACTTTTGTTATCTTAGAATGCTAAAAATAAGAAGAAAAATACCAATAATAAAAATGAACCTCCAAATACGCATCAATGAGCCAAAAAAGGACCAAAAAACTTGAAAAATGACAAAAAAACCGGAACCATATCTGACTCAACTTAGCTCGACTCGGCTCGACTCAGCTCAGCTTTGGCTCGGATGCAGACAGCTCTGCTTAGGCGCGGACAAACCAGGTCAAAATGGTCCGACGCGTGAAATGGCCACACCAGACGTCCCGTGCACAGAAAAGTGAACTAGCGTAAGGGGCTCTATCCGGTCAATGCAGCACGACTCAATGTGTGTCCAGAGCAGCGTGGTGTGCAAAAGGATCAATCGACCCGTTTTCAAACACGAATCAGTCGGATCGGAGTGGCGGAGGGCGCAGAATAGCAGATCTTCCGACCACACGCAGCCGCATGAAAAAATATCGGATGATCACAATCAAGCCGGATTTTGTGCAGAAAGGAACCAGATTTGTCTCAATCGGGCTTTTCTATGGGTATTCCACCATTTTTCAGGCCGAATGTGACGAAACCGACAACACGTGTGGCTAATGTGGCTCTGTTGCCGGCGGCGTGAGTGGTTAACGCGCGCGAAACTGTAGCTGTTCTACCTTCTTTCTTTCCTCATTTCAGAAACTGTGCTTCTTCTAACTGATTCTTTTCTCCCACTAAATTAGAACTAATTAAATCTCGAAATTTCATAACATAGTCCCCACTCCATTAACTTCCTCTATATTGAAAAAGAAAACAATATTTAAGTATTCAAAAAAGTGAAAGCACCAAAAATATATATAAGCTATACAAATTAAAATTTACAGATTCAATCTTCAGAAAACTGGTGGGTATGACTAAATGAGTTTGAACCAAATATTTTCAAGTTTCGCCGAGAAGTAAATCTGATTTTTCCTTTATTACACCTAAACACTAAAGTCAAAATTCAGAAAGTTTCAAATAAAGTTTTATTTGTTGTAAAACTAACCGTTCTCTTCCTTTTAATGAGAGCTACCATTCACTTCAAATGAAATCTAAGTATCATGAATCTAAAAATCTCTATTTAAATCAAATAGAATCATGAACCTAAAAATCTCTACTAAAATCAAATAGTAATTAAATAAAGCAAAAATCTTATGTTTTAATTATCAATAATACAAAAAGTTTAGCACACAAAACCTACAAAATAATCATAATCTTGCTTCCAAGAGCAATAGATGAAGTACTACAAAAAGAATATTTAAAGGTTGCTAAAGGTGAGATTTTAGTAATGAATTCCTCATATCTGTTGAAAGCTAGCATGGCTTCAAATGAAGGAATAACTTGAGCTAAGAACTCTTTGCTATCCAAAAGAGTAGTTTGAGTGCAAGATACATAGATGAAATATCATACTAACACGGAAGACGAAAGATTACTAACTTCAAAGTTGGCAAGTCTACCTCAGGAAAGTTGGCAACTTTTGCAGGATTTGGTTTGCCCATGAAAAGTTTGAAAGCTTTTTTCCCTGCTAAAGTAATAGTTCTTTCATCTGATGAATCACATGAAGGTAACCCACTGCAGCAATGATCAGTTTAGCATCATAATGATGCATAACAAAAATAGATATGATAATAAAACAATACCTAACAACAACTTGACATGACAAAAGTAAATATCAGCATCATACAACAATATGTAAGTTTTTATGGAGTTCAAATACTAAAACACCAGAGTAAGAGCAACCAGAACCTACATAAATATATAAGAAGCACGATAATGAATAACACGAACATATAATAGGAATAAGTAATCAAGTGCAAGGGATCAACTTTTTTTATAGAAAAAATAAATTGTTATTAGTAATAAGAAGAGATAAACTACAATGGTAGAGAATAAAATATTCTACTAGAGATTTGAATGAAAGAGTTTTTAAAGAAAAATATGTTACAAAATGGTTTGGAAACTGGGTCCCAAAGGTCAAACTATTATCAAACTTCTGATTTCAAGAACGGAGACAAAAATATCTGAAAATGTCTCATTGGATTTCAACTTATATAATATAACATATTGAAAGCATGCTTCAGAAGTTGACAAAAATCTACCAAACTATTAAAAACATAAAATTGCACACATCCTTTTAAAACATAGAATTCTATGGATCCGAATTCACTGTTGATCCAATGGTACATTACCAAGAAATACTAGAGACACATAAGCTGAAGGGAAAAACTTGTATGCATTATACAACCATTGTAGTTTGACCTACACCTAGAGTTCCAACCAAAATCTCAATGATGTTGGCATCTTTTGCCATCTCTACTAGGTAATATCTACATGAATTGTTACTCAAGTAAATCCAAGAATGGTGTATAAAAAAGACCATTGGTACATCCAGTCGACAGAATGTGCACCGAAAAGGCAAATGATTTAACATACAAAAAAACAGAATCCAAACTTCAAAAAGAGTGAATAGAAATCAAACGAGACAGACAAGGATGACTGTTGAAAATAATACCTACGCTTAAGAATCTGTCTCTGTTGAGAAATATTTGTCACCAAATGATCTTCTGTTGCATCATACTTAACTAAAACCAACTACATAATTAAAAAAAAAAAGTAATTAAAAAAGGACGAGTAGCCATAAGAAAGGAACAAGAATATCTTACCCTATTTTTCTAATATATAATCTACTTTAATAAACTAATGACGTCTAATACATCTCAAGCAATAATAATTTGATTTTATGATTTATTTTCCAAAACACGTGACTCAAGAAAAATATCTGACCACATTGAAGCAACTATAGTTCAACTCATGGTACTGTTGTACAAATGTCAGCATGATAAATCATCTAATTTTTTCCCATTAGATGGGACTGGTTGCTGCACCAATACTGTCATCGTTAGCATGACTACTAAATGGTCCAGAGAGTCACTGCAAATTCAATGAGATGATTATAGGTATCTAATGTATCTCTTTCCCATTGACCAACTATTTTTGCAACTTCGGATTCAAAGCAAACAATCTCATCACTGCAAATTTAATTAAAAGAATGAAACAATGAAAAAGAGAAAGAAAGAAAGAAATTTTTCTACCAAACTCATATTCTACCTCTAATGCATCAATCAATTGTGTCCACAAAGTATAGGGAATATGTAGATTATGTAGTATCCGCACAGCAAATACATTTGATGAAACAAAGGAAGAAAGAATAAATTAATGAATGAAGGAAAGAATGAAAAGCTGGGTAAAAGTAACGGGTGAGTTTTTGACTTTTCCTGGTGGTGGGACCTGGGACCCAGTTCATACATGCGCTCTTCATTACACTGATTACATTCAGCAGGTAAATATTTACAAATATCATAGTAAAATCTGTTTTACTAATTTAATTATAAGCAGTAATTTCTTTTTACCGTCAAAATATAAAAATTTTAAAGATTAAATTAATTCTTGGTTTACAGTCTGTTCCGGCAATTAAATGGGGAAAACATACGCGATCAATTCTGGACGTTGGGTGTGGTGTAGCAAGTTTTGGAGGTTACTTGTTTGAAAGAAATGTCCTGACAATGTCTTTTGCACCAAAAGATTAGCATGAGGCTCAGGTTCAATCTGCACAGGAAAGCGGAATTCCTGCCATTTCCAGCCAGAGTCTTTGATCTCTTTCACTGTGCACGTTGCAGAGTTCCCTGGCACAATGAAGGTCCTTACATAACATTTATATAGTCTTAGTATTAGAGCTTACTTGTTCTTCGTTCAAGTCTGATGAAGAAACTGTTCATAGGCGGTCTGCTTCTTTTGAAGGTTGACAGAGTTCTGAGACCTGGAGGTTACTTTGTCTGGTCTGCTACCCAGTGTACCAGCAGCTGGAAGAAGATGTGGAAATCTGGAAGGGTAAGATTACTAGAAACATGATCAAGTTTGAAATATAGTTTATTAAGTTTTTGAGCTTCGAGACTAACGGTCAAATACCATTTTTTATCCTAGCAATGCCTGCATTGACAAAATCCATGTGTTGGGAACTTGTGACAATCAAAAAGGATAAGCTCAATGGCATAGGTGCTGCTATCTACCATAAACACACTGACTGCTATGATAAAAGAGAACAGAATCAACCTCCAATGTGTAAAAACGATGATGACCCTAATGCTGCATGGTATGATTAATTCAAGGTTCCATAGCTTTGTTCATGAATACAGAGAAAACTCATTATAGCATGCTGTATTTTCAGGTATGTACCGCTGCAAGCATGTATGCATAGAGTGCCTACTAATCCAACTGAGAGAAGGACCATAGGTTAGAGACACCTTCTTACTGGGTAAACAGTTCTCAGATGGGAATTAATGGGAAACCAGCTCCTCAAGATTTCTCAGCAGATTATGAACACTGGAAACAAGTAGCGACCAAGGTATAAATGAATGCATTAGGAACCAGCTGGTCCAATGTCAAAAATATAATGGACATGAGAGTTGTTTATGGAGGATATGGAAAAAGATAGATGCTAAGTATGCATCCGAAAGATCAAACTGTGAGACAATCAGCAAAAGAATGAGATAGAGTATACTTAATGCATGCAGGTTTTGTACTTTCTTTTCTCTCTTTTTGTTTTTGTTTCTTATGGTTGGAGCTAATCCTCTCCTTTCTCATAAACTCTCTGTCTCTTCAATGTTGTTCTTTTATCAAAAAAAAAAAATGGATTTTATTTATAATTAGTGGAAAAAGTGAGCACACACAGAAAGATGATGCATTTCTTAAAACAACTGTAGATTAGAGATCCACGTCTGTTACCTTTCCAACATTTAACTTGTAGTCAAAACTTATATTTTAACTGAAGCACCATCCACCCAGATGGACAATGGACAAGCTGCTCAGCAACTCTGACATTGTCACACCCTATGTCTTTACAGGATGCAATGAAAATATCGACCATAATTTTATGCTTTCCTCCCAACAGAATTAAATGAGTTGATTAAGCAAATAAATTATATATATAAGAAAGTCATCAATAATAAGATTTACCTGCACACCATTTGTCACAACAGCTAAGCACAATGGGGAGACCTCTGGCAACAAATTTATACTCCTGGCATCCCCTTCTCCACGAAGTTATAACAACATTTTGTAACCTGTTTCCATGTTCCTCTAACCACGGCAGCATGGCATCTTGCTGTTGATCACCAATTAAATCGTGCACAGATCTTATCAATGCATTAGGTACACATGGCAACACTTCTCCAAGATTTGGAAGATTCCTTGTGCCAACATACAGTTGCCCATCACTATAGTTTAGGAAAAAATACTTTCACCAGATGTGGGAGACTCTGCCACAGCAATGTACAAAACATTGATGGAGTTTCCATGTAAGCTAAGATTCAGAACTACTAAACACACGTTTTTACTGTAAATATGAAAAAAATGAGGAAAGAAAGAAGGTATAAAGAAAATTTTCTATGCAAATTCATATTTAAATAAAGAAGGTAGAAGAAAAGAAACAAAGAATGAAGGAAAGAGAAGAAAAGAAAAGCCTGGAAATCAGTCCAAGGATGACTGCAAATTCAAAAGAAAAAGGAAATCGTTTTGTTATTAGCAATGGAATTTTTTGTTAACGAAAAAGATAAGAAAATAAAGAAAACCATAATGAGTTTCTTTTCCTCACGGATGATCGAAAATCATTTGGATAGATAAAAGAAGAACATAAAAAATCAACGTGAATCCTTTTTCTTGGAAACCAAACATCTCTAAAAGTAAAAAGAAAATGAATTTGTCTCGATTGCAGCCAAAAAGAGGATTGAAAAGTTTAGAAACAAAGGAAAACTGAAGTGCATTTTTTTTCTCCAAACAAATTAAAGACTGAGAACTAAAGCCGAATTTGGAAGACGACCAGAGTCTGTAATCGGCTTCAAATTACCGAGTTTTGGTGCCTCTTGCTCATTGATGGAGTTTCCATCCAAGCTCAGATTCAGAACTACTAAACACACGTTTTTATTGTAAATATGAAAAAAAAAAATGAGGAAAGAAAGAAAGAAAAAAAAAAAGAAAAGAAAGAAAGCTTTCTATGCAAGTTCAAATTTAAATAAAGAAGGTAGGCAAAAAAAAAAAGAAACAAAGAATGAAAGAAAGAAAAGAGAAGTATGGAAATCAGTCCAGGGATGAATGCAAATTCAAAAGAAAAAGAAAGTCACTTTGTTATTAGCAATCGAATCTTTTATTAACGAAAAAGAGAAGGAAATAAAGAAACTTATAATGAATTTGTTTTCCTCACGGATAGTCGAAAATCATTTGGATACATAAAAGAAGAACATTAAAACTCTATGTGAATTCTTTTTCTTGGTAACCAAACATGCCCAGAAGTAAAAAGAAAATGAATTCGTCTCGATTGCAACCAAAAAGAGAATTGAAAAGTTCAGAAACAAAGGAAAACAGAAGCGCATTCTTTTTCTCCAAATAAATCGAAAACTGAGAACTGAAGGCGATTTCGGAAGACGACCAGAGTCAGTAGAAGGCTTCAAATTACCGAGTTTTGGTACCTCTTCCTCATTGATGGAGCTTCCATGTAAGCCAGATTCAGAACTACTAAACACACGTTTTTACTGTAAATATAAATAAAAATAAAAAATTAGAAAAGAAAGAAAGAAAAAAAAGAAAAGGAATAAGGTAGAAAGAAAGTTTTCCATGCAACCTCGGATTTAAAGAAAGAAGGTCGAAAAAAAGAAACAAAGAACGAAGGAAAGAAACGAAAAGAAATGTCTGGAAATCAGTGCAGGGATGACTGCAAATTCAAACGAAACATAAAAATCGTTGTGTTAGAAGCAATCGAATTTTTTGTTAACGAAGAAGAGAAAGAAACAAAGAATATCATAATAAATTTGGTTTCCTCACGGATGATCGGAAAATCTTTTGGATACACAGAAAAGGAACATAAAAACTCAACGTGAATCCTTTTTCTTGGTAACCAAACATGTCGAGAAGTAAAAAGAAAATGAATTCGTTTCGATCGCAACCAAGAAAGGACTGAAAAGTTTAGAAACAAAGGACAAGTGAAGTGCGTCCTTCTTCTCCTAACAAATTGAAAATTGAAAATTGAAAACTGAAGAAAATTTGAGAAGACGACTGGTAGAAGGTTTGAAATTACAGAGAGCGGCGGAGTATATATAGGCCATGTACGTTATTGCGCACGTGGCAATTTTTATTTTTATTTACTAATTACTGCGCACGTGGCAACAGGCAGATGAAATATCAGGTCACCCATCCGTGGCTCTATCAAACCAGCGGCACGTACGTTTTATCCTCCGGATCCGAAACGCTGATTTTCCCGTCGTTTTCGTGCCTCTTACGTGTTACCGCTCGCAGAGCTGAGTCAACCTGAGTCGCTAGCCGAGTCAAACGAGCGCGAGTTGGTTGGTGAGTTCTTGACTCGCTTTGAGGCTGATACACCCATCTTCTCTCCTTTCTCTGTTGCTGGGTATCCGAGATTTTCTGTTTTTGGTTGAGATAGAGAAGGGAGAAATGATAAATGTCGTTGCACGGGCATCCGAGAGGGTTATCACGTGATTTTTCTTTCTGGGTCTTGTTTGTTTCCCGAGAAAAAGGAAATGGTTCTTCTATTTCCTCCAGTTCAGGCCATTAGCTTCACTTCCATGGATATGACAAAATCAAGCGTAATGGGTTCTGTAAAACCCCATTTGCCTCAAAAGATGATGAGGATGATGAGTGAGAAAACCCGCCAACAAAAAGCTAGGGTTTCTGTCATCACTTGTGGGCTAAGAAGAGAAGGACCTAGAAAGCCTTTGTGGAGGTCAAGGGTGATATCCAGGGAGGCTATACAAGCAGTCCATGCTCTCAAATTAGCCAAGTCAGATTCTAAGTTGGAGCAAGTTTTCGAGACGAGACTCTCGAGACTACTCAAAGCTGACTTGTTGGACACTTTGGCTGAGTTGCAAAGGCAAAATGAACTGGAATTGGCTATCAAGGTCTGACTCGCTCACCTACCATGGGTTTCTTTTCTGTAATTTTTTTTTTGAAATACTTTGCTGTAATATTTTTAGGATCCTTGAATCTGCAAATTTCCTTTTTTAATGTGTTCAGGGTTGTTCATGGTTAAGCTTACTTCAGTTCCCTCATCCCCACCTTACATTTGCAATTTTTCTTGTGATTGAGCTACCGTCTCTCCACCTTAAAATGTAGAAATCGGAATTTCTGATTAGGAATTCTATAGGAAGTGAATCAAATATATGGGATAAAATAACGAGTTTCTTCTTTTGAATTGACTTGCACCTTCTAGGATGCTTTTATTTTGCTACTTGTATGGAATTGCATTTCTTTCCCTTTTCATATTGTTTCGTTCATGTGCTTCCATATCTATGGCGTAATCTTTGTAAATAAGAGAGGGCATGGTACCTGCATTAATCTTATTACCATGTCATTGGGTTTTAGGAAGGAGATATAAACTGAGATAGCTGATCACAAAATAAGAAATAATGACATTTCAGTTGCAAACTTTGCTCACTGATACCATACCAATCCTGTTTCTTTTTCTATTTTTCAATTTAAGGAATTCGCTTGAAACGATATAATTTTCATTTTAGCTATATAGGAAAAAGTTTCTCCTCCTTGTTTGTGGTCCTCCTGTCTGAAATTCTACCATGAGTATTAAATCCTGGAAATCATATCATTCAGTTTAACTTTCTGGTTCAGCTTCTGTCATCGCTTGTTTTTAAATAGATTTTCTTCATGATGTACTTTTAGCTGAAACTTTGTTTGGCTTTAGGTATTTGAGTATTTGAAGAATGAAGTTTGGTACAGACCCGATCCATCACTATATAGTAATATGATTCAGACATTGGGAAAGAACAAATTGATTGAATTCGCTGAAGAGCTTTTTGCTGGCCTGGAAAAAGAGGGCTTGAAACCTGACACAAGGACATTCACTGAGATGATTGGAGCATATTTTCAAGTGGGTGAGATAGGGAAGGCAATTGAGACATACAGAAAGTTAAAGGAATCTAGTTGTGTGCCTGATAAGCTGACCTTCACAATTTTGATAAGGAACCTTCTGAAGGCTGGAGAAGAGGAGCTTGCTGCAAATCTAAAGAAAGAATGTGCCAAATATATAGATTATCCCGAGAAATTTCTTGAAGAAATAGAGCAGAAACATGTGAGTGGCAACTGTTTTCTAATCTAATTCCTCATTGTTATATTATTTGATTTAATTTTCTTCCCATTCGTGATATGAACATAACCATGACTTGTTCAAATAGCTTATGTTGTGAACTTTGGCTTAGTTGTGTCGGTTTTAGATGAGTTTTTTTTTAATATCTACATCAACTTCATTAAGCTAATTGGATTGGAAGATCTTCACCAAGTAAAGAAACCACAAAATGAGGCAGTGCCTAAACAAATACAAATTCGTAAGTTACATATAGTGCCTCTTTAGCTAAGGCATGTATCACGTAATTACAATGCTTAGGAGTTCAATTTGAAATAAAATTTTTCTACAAATTCTTAAGGTACATATAGTGCCTCTTTAGCTAAGGCATGTGTCACGTAATTACAATGCTTAGGAATTCAATTTGGAGTAAAAATTTTCTTCTATTCATTAATTATCAAATTTTATTCCATTCTATATTCATTAGTTGTATTCAGCTTATAAAAAATCTTTTAGGAGTCCCCATCCCCATCACGTGAGTCATTCCAAGTCGTGCTGCTTCCTCTATAGCAAATAGAAGTGCTTTTGCTTCAGCTGCCTTAATGGGTATTTGGGCACACTGTTTCAAATAGATGCACGTTATATTTTAAGCCCAGTTTTCGGTGATCATACAATAACATGCACATTGTTTATCGAGTTTACATTCTTGAAAATGTTGTTGTGTTGTAGCAGTATATTTTTATCAGATGCAATATCATCTATTTGACAATGGTTTGATTCCCCGTGCATATGAGAACTATTGCTTTCTTTTTTTTTTCCGAATTGTTTGGTTTCTCGAAGTTTTGACCTGTATTCCATCCTTCAGCCAAGATGATGGCCTATCAACCTTGTGTAGAAGTTTCAAGTGTCCAAGCTGTATTCTGTCTTTGGCTATTCTCTATTGCCACTATACTTGGAAAAGGACTTTCAGTGAAGCATTGTCGATACTGATTGTTACAAGCAAATTTTGGAAGGATGAAAATTATTGATCAACAAAGTGGCTTCTGCATGGACTGTTGGATGATCTCTTGTGATGTCAATTATGCTTATTTCCGCAATTGGATGATCTCTTGATTTTCCGATTGCAGATTGACGGGCCAATTTCTGAAAGTGTCATCAAAAGATCTGTATCCTTTTTTTTTTTTTTCTGACAAACATAAGTTCTTTGGCTTGGAATGAAATGTTAGATTCTCACTACAATTTTATGTAGTTGTATTAAATTGCACATTTCAATTTCAACTGTAATAAATGCTAGTTAGTATATATTATATATTATGTACAAAATTGATCAATTCAAAACAATGTCACAATTAATTTAGAACAATTTATGCGTATTGATATACATTTCTACAATTGATTGCAATCTAATACAGATGAAAAGGTGCAGAGAGAATGTTTTGCATTATCCTTTCTATAGAACTCCATGGGGTAAAATGTTTTCTTTGAACTCCATTCAAGAACTCAAAAATCAATACAAAAAAGGGAAGAATTCTCTATTTCCTCCTGTCAATGACTCAAAAGGTAAATGTACAAAGAAATATATGCTTAAAATTACAAATATTACAACCACAATACAGATGATAAGATAAAACATACACCCATAGATGTTGAAGCATTGAAAATAAATAAAAAAAGATTACTCCACAAAACTCAGAGAAAAAAAAAATATACTAGTATCAGGCAGTTGATTAGGAATGTGTCACTTTGCTCCTCAGCTGGCTAAGTGGCTGGGGGAGTTGTTAAACATACTGTGCCACATATATGCTCTCGAGAGAACCATTTCGAGTTCCTGGTGTGTCCAGTTTTGAGTGGGAAGGTGTTGCAGGAACATCACCATTTCTTGGAAATCAAGCTTCTGAATTTTATCTGACCACTGAAAAGAAAAACAAGAAAAGAGGAACTGTTTCGTGGTTAACGCTTTTTGTATTCTCTTTTGGGAGGAAATTTCATGTTTTGTTTTCTTTTTAAACAAAGATTCTGCTTATCTAGTACCTAGTTATTTTTCTTTTTTAATATTAGTACCTAGTTATTTATACAGACAACTAGGAGAGCAAAGAAAATCTTTTCTTAGACTCTCTACTAACAAATATTTGTTATGGAAATAAATGTTGAAAAGGAATAAGCATAGGATTTTGAGGAGCATAAATTGACAACTATTAGAAAGTTTTATGAAAAGTAGCACTCAATTTATTGAAAAAGAAAAGCATTAAACATGGTTCATTTCAGCTCAAACTTTATCTATCTATTTAAGCATGAAAGAAGACCAACCCAGAGAACAACTTAAAAGTTAATATCGAAGTGCTGTGAAAATGAGGATGTCTCTCACCGTTAGAAGAAAACTAGTAAATATGTACACAAGGAAATCTGGCAATGCATCTCCTTCAGCAAGATACGTGTCCCACAGGCGCGTAACAAGATGGAAAGGAATCTGATAAAGCAAAATATATCATCAGTTTCTACATTTAAAAATGAAATTGGTGAATGACAGAACATTGTACAGGGACTTCCAGTAGAGATCCAAACCTCACGAATCAAAAGACAATTAAACCAGCGAAAAGCAAACTGAAGAAATTCAAGCCCTTGCTCATCCATGTGTTTTGAAACAGGCTCTG
>NW_019014683.1:2344139-2360304 GCF_000150535.2 Carica papaya | reverse complement strand
CAATCAGCTTCTACATCTGAGATTTTCTCTGAAGAGAGATCAGCCATTGACCAGCTATCCACGCCGCCTTCTAAATATTCTGACAAGAAAACGACGAAGAAAGGTGTAACAAGATCATTTATTCCCTGAACATATCCGCTTGCAGGATGTCGAATGGCCCTGGAATGTTTTTCAAGAGAAAAATTACATATGAACAATGAGTGCGATAGCATAATGAAACACTCAAGCAAGGACATCCACAGCAAGCCAAATCTTGAGTAGCATATCACTTTTGTTATATTATAATAGTGAATGGCTAATCTATAAAAACATTTATCTTGATTGGAAAATTGTAGGGGGGAAAACTAAAGAATGTCTTGGAACCAATGTTTATCACAGTCCACTTTTGGGGAAAGAAAACGATCCACTAAACTTCAAGAATTTGAAAGTGCATGAAAAAAATTTTCCCCATGCTATCAAACAACTGATATGAAAGATGAAAAGAAAAAAAGCTATCTAAAAGTTGCGACTATACTAGTGTACCTTTGTAATTTATGTTACTACCCACCGAAAGTCCAAGCTAAAAGTACCTTGAACACGTGATATTAAACAATTTTTTTAACAGCACCATCACACAGTATAAGTAATGAAGAGCAAGAAGATTCTAGAAGGAGCATAATTTAATATTTAAAAATACTATGAATCTATTATTTCAAAAACATACTATGTATCTATAATCTTTTAAGTGTTATTACGGATGTTTAGCTTATTTAAGAATTACTAAGTATTGATTGATTGATGTAAGATTGATTATTGAGATCCAAGTCCTCCTGTATTGTTTCTTCGTAATTTTCTTTCAAGTATTGTGTCCCAGCTCTCTTTGTCCTACATCAGAAAGCACAACAAGTACCTTTGATAACCCAATAAGAGAAGAAATTATAAGGACTTTGACATGAACTGAGAAACCTCCAAGTACACTACAATTGACAACACTATCAGGATATGGAGGCAGACTGATGTATATGCAGGCTAAACCACAGAAAAAGCACAGTAGTACTCCACTAATAATTTATGCCTAACTGTTTACTAGGAAGCAAAAGACCTTAGCCATGTTGCTACTATTACATCAGAGATACCGTAAGTACTAAATAAAAGTGTTATCACATCAAACTAGTGCAATTTGGACCACAATCAGGCCCGTTTTATAGGGCGCAAACTTGCATGCTTTCTTAACTTGAGCCAAAAAGAAATTCAATAAGAAAAAATATTAGAGTCTAGGACCAAGATGCCAGGATGGATTACGGAGATTGTGATGCAGAAAGCCCAGCTGAATCAAGCAAGAGATTTCTTTCAGTTAACTGATAGATAAAATATACACATCCTCTTTCTGTACTCTGTTGAAATACCCTAGCTATTGGTTAACACAATCATTTAGTTAATCATGATAATATTGTATGTTGAAATTTATTTCTTTTTTCAAAAAACAAAGACTAATGTGTGGGTTGTATATTTCTCTCTGGATTGTTTCATGAGTCCGAATCTAAATGGAGAGGAGATGAGAACATAACCAAAACAGTACAGAGAGATACTTCGTTTAGGCGATTGTGGATATCATGGCTGGAATGGAACAACAGGATTTTGAAGATTGCACCTTCCATGTCCAAATGCTGCAGGGCAGATGAAATTTCTGTCCTCCTTACGGACTAAGGCTCGAGGAAAACTTACTGAAATATCCACTATGGAAACTGGGTTGGGGGGGGTGGTGATAATACCCTGATATTTATCGGGTTTTGCTTTAACTACATTTAGGCATTCTCCTGCTAGAAGTCTCTAAGAGAATATCTTATCCTTGTATATAGTATTTTATCTATTCTTGTCCTTAACAATATTTCTTTCTTATCCAAGGAGAAAGGTAATGAACAATAGTTAAAGGATAGAATAATGTCAAACCATGTATAGAGAATGCGCTCCAAAGATTTCTGAACTTGCACTTGCTGAAAGAAACAGACATCTGGTACAGTTCTTGGACAATCAACAGCAATCTAACATGCACAGCAACACACCTTTCATGAATAAGGCAGAAGATATTCAATACCAAGACATAATTAGATAGCAAAGCAACACCTGACGAAGCATGTTTATCTCATCATCTGAACGCTCAGAATCTGGAATGTCATAAAACTGGGCTACACAGTCAAGATACTCAAGGCGCTTCCTTCTTAGAACTCCCTCCCTTCTATCTGAATTAGGTGGTGCATATCCCTGTTGTCAGTTCATATTTAAATTTCAAGCAACAAACAATATTTAATACATCTATAGGAATAACAAACCAGATTAGGGCCAGCAACTAGTATTATGATCAGTAAAGAGTATTCTAAATTATGAACTATTTAGTTTCAAATCAAATGGTAGGGATACCAAAATTACAACAGAAACAGCAATCTACTTCCTAACACATGTTTTCAGGTTCAAGCAGTGAACACCATAATAAAACTTGCCCCATAAATAAAGTGTAGATTGATATTGTAGTGTCTGCTTCATCTTTCACAATCCATTTTACAACAATCGGTATGCAGTAGATGCCAACCAATTTAAGAATTTAAGAGCATTGTGCATCCTAAAGATAAAACCAACAGAAGAGTATCAGTCATACCAAGAGAAGCCGCCAGACATCAGGGCGCATATAAGGTGGTATACCACTCCATGCTAACTCACGTAACTTCTCTGCACAAGTTGCGGATGGAGAAGAGGAAAGAAAAAGAAATAAGGCTCATACAGTTTAATTTACAAAATAACTGCAAACCAATAAGCATAATTCATCAAGAGGTTCACTAAGACAAAAGGATTTGTTGATGGATTAACGTGTTGTCTGCTAAATGATAGATGTCGCCAAGAACTATAAGCAGTTTAACATTCACAAAATAAAGATAGCAACTAAATGCTGAATAAATGAACAAATGAGCAGTTAAATAATACATAGACGCAATACCTAACATAACTGTGGTTGCTGATAGCGTCTT
Organism: Carica papaya; assembly: GCF_000150535.2. The sequence goes on along the minus strand of NW_019014683.1, from coordinate 2,357,305 downwards.
TGTGAACTTCAGTACTCTTGCTGAATCAGTTGCTCTAGCACCCATTGCAGTTTTTTGGACTTCTCTGGCTGTATTTTCGACATTTAAGGATGATGATCTCATCTTATTAACAGGTGCTTTATTACTTGTCTTGCTAGCATTCTGTCCTTCTGCCTACATAAGGACCAAGATTCAGAACTTATTAAAATTTCTAATTTTAGAACTCTAACAAATTAGATAGTATTAGTAAACAGAAAGTACAGAAAAGAGAAATAAATATACAGTATTACATCCAAAAACTTATCCCCATGATCACTTCTGCCAGTGTCATTCTCTGATAAACTCCTCTGATAAGTTGGTGATCTTATGCCGGAGTCCTCTGGAAAATCTGATCTCCTTGTCAGTAATACTTTACCAGGAATACTGCGGCCCTTAAGTAACCTTTACAGTACACATCAACATATAAGCAGTCTTAGCCCAAGGAAGAAAAAAACATTAATAGTTAAAACATGGAAATTAAGCAGATTGGAAGCATAAATAAACTCCACTATAGCTATATAAGTCATCATTCGAAAAATCATCCCCATAAAACAATTTTTTTTTCCAGAAAACCTATACAAACTATAATGCTTTTTGTTGCAAAAGCTGCAACTAAACTATGAAGCATGAAGAGTATAAAGGGAAATAAGGTTAAAACTAAAACATTCATAGCAAATGCAAAGGTTTCTATCCAAGATGCATTAGAGCTTGTAGGTGAGGAGAGAATAGAGAGAGAGAAAGAATGTCTTCTTCAGTTTATTACAAATGCTTCAAAATTAAATTACTGAGTGGAAAAGGAAAAAAATTGCAAGTAACACTTCTTTAACCTATTTGATTCATTAAAATGAAAAATTAGAAGGCCTTATAACGTGGTTATTCGACGTTTATGTCCCTGAGGCTCGTCTCTAAGGCTCTATTCCTGTGTGCTTGTGTATACACACAACCAAATGGGTAAAAATGTGTAAAATGAGGGTCCTAGGGCTATCAAAACCCAAAATTACAAACCATGATTGTGTAATCTACTAGATGTAAGATAGACAAATACATTTATCATACGCCAAGAAAACCAAGGTTAAAATTCCTCTTGCAACTTATGCCTGTCCAGTTACCTTGAAAGCAAATCTAAATATCACTAAATATTACACATAAAAAGTTATGTTTGGTTCAAATAATAATTCTATTGAACATTTTTGGGAATACAATTAAATTGGAATGAAGATTTAAATGAAAATAACATTCTAATTCTAAGTTAATTTTGTGTTCAATTCAAATGTTTTTTTCTTAGACCATGGAGAAAGAAATCTATACTTCTAGAGTTGAAGATATTACTGAAATTGGTCCATTTATCCTCAATTATGTAAATTATAACTAAGATTTACATATCAAATGCTTAAAGAATTAACAATAAAATGTGAATAAAATTGACTTAGGCCAATCCAAACTTACATGCCACAGTTGCAAGACTGATTGTTTCCCCATCAACCAAAGTGAATTCTACAAGCAAGCAACACATTCAAACATACAAGCCAAAACAGAAAACCACATAAGTCTTCTCACAAATTTGACTCAAACCCATGCATATCCAGAATAACCAACATCATTATTCCATCAATATCTCTAAATTTGAGAATCATACTTAAGCCATCAAATCGACTAAATCTAATAGCCTATCTGTTGAGTGCCATCATGAGAGAAAATTTTCGCATGGGCTCTCATCTGATGCAGAACTGAGTTCATAACTACCATCCATCAACAATCACTTTCTACATCCCACTTCAAACTTTTTGATTCCTCGAGTAGCCTCCCCAATAAAAGAATTCCAGCTTTAGAGGTAGGTGAGTCAGGTCAGGAAAGAGTTTGACTGCCGGGATGGGGTCAGATCCTATTTGAAGCACTCCACCATGAATAAGAGTCTTCAGGTTGGATAGACAGTAAAGATAGTAGTTCCTATCTGTAGGGCACTCTTGAAAGGCAGAGATGCACTACTCCGTCTGGAAAGGGACTTTCCCTCGTGGGGAAGGAGAATAACCTTTTACTAGAAGGTAAGGCCAGAAAGGAGTCAAAAACAAATAGAGAAAATCCCTTCCCGGCAGACGGGACTCTATGTCTGGATCTTATTCTATCTCACACTCGGATTCAGAAAAGTGCCCTTGAACTACAGATCAATCGTAATAATCTAATCGATGACTGGCTATTATATAAGTGTTGGCCTAAGCCTCTGGGCTGGGGGCTCGGCTCCCAAACCGTACGCGAGCTGCCTCGTACCGCTCTTCCTAAGAACTTGAAGCCCCCTCTTTCTAAATCAAAATTAAAGAAAGAAATGGGGACAAAAAAGACAGAGACGAACTAACTTAAGATGTTAACACAGAGATCAGAAACTATTTATCCAGTGAATTTCTCAAATCAACTAAAGAACAGAAGAATTCGCGACTGAGAAATAATTAAAATGAAGATTCCAGAAAACACAATGCCTTCTGTTACATAACCAATCAAATCAATTGCCAGATGAGTTTAAGAGTTAGAGCATCCAACAACCCGTACTTGTAATATAAGCATGATTTAGAAGATCTGAATTAATCCCTCAAATGATTAGTCGAATCAAATGATTCTAAAACGATATCATATAAATGCATGAGAATTGAGAGATTTCATCTAATAAGATTGAAAATGGGAACGGATAATTGTAGGAACAAACCCTTGGACATTCTTAAGGGTCTGATTAAATCTGGAATCCAGAGGTGGGAGAGAACTCTCTCGCTTTCGCTGATCTTCTTCTTCTGTGCAGTTGATGTTGTTCATGGCTGCTGCTCTTGCTGTGTAAACACCATGACCATAGTCTGTTTTCTCAATGGACACGTCCCCTTCAATGGAGCTCGAAAACAAGCGCAGAGGATCTTTTTCCTTTGTCTTTTTTTTTTTTAATTTATTTTTCAGTCAATTAAAATCATTTGTTTTTTTGAAATAAATTAAAATTATTTATTAAAATAAAATAAATAAATAACTAAATTTTTTTATCTTAAATTATAATTTAAATAACCGCAATATTTCAGTTTAAATTATGCAACCATATGTGCAAAATATAATATATATATATATATATATATAAATTACAGTAAAGAATTTTATATTTTAAAAATTTTAACCTATTTTTTAGTTATATATTTTTTAAGACTGCTCTTATTAGGTACATTAAATTAAAAGGAGAAAATATATTTAATTTTTTTATATTTCAAGATAATTGTAATTAAATTTCATTAATTTAAAAAAAATAACAATGAAATTAATGTAAACCAAAACACGTATATGTACTAACAAAATAAATTATCATGATAAAATATTTATCTTATATTTATTATTTTATTAACATCTTATGCAAAGTATATTTTTACTATAATAAATATATACGATCGTATTTTTATTAACATACTATTTATTAAATTTAGTGTGATAATTTTATTAATTTAAAATATTTTATGTTATTTTTGTTATATTTTGAACATATCTTGTTTTACCAAAATAATTACTTCGTGTCACTGGATTGGTGTCTCGTTATTTTTTTTTCGTACTTAATTTTTTATTATCAAATCAATACAAGTTTTTGAGTGTTTGATTTCCCCGATTGAATGAGCTAATAGTGGCTCGTTATATATTTGTCACGAATTTACATTAGTTTTGCTATCGCATCGTGGTTATGATAAGGTTTATTTTATTTTAATTTTAATTTTGAAGTATGTAGTTTTCTTATTCATGTAATGTGTTCATAGATACGGAGTTTATAAGTTCCCTTCGGCCCAGCCCACTCGGGCTCCACCAAACTGCCTCTCTAAAACGGTGTCGTTTGTGGGGAGGCAGTTTAAACTAAACCTCTTCTTCCGCCAGGCGTTGACAGACACAGAGGGAGGGGGACTCGGGGGAGGTTTAGGTTTTCTTCCTTTTCTTTTGTAGCTGGCGAGGAACGGAGGAGAGCAGGGGCAGAGTGCGTAACAAAAGAAGAAAAACAGAGAGGGAACACGGTTTCGGGGCTTAATTTGCTGGCGTTCTGAAGTTTTGCAGATCATCTTTGAAACCCGGTAAAAATTTAATCTCTCTCTCTTTTTTTTTTTTTATTTGTAGTTCCGTTAGAGTATTTGTAATTTTCTTAAACCGAGGTATTGTGTATGGTTTACTAGGATATATGAATATGCGGAGTGAAAGAAACACTGCAAATCCGATTTTTGTTTTTCTGCATAGTTCTTTTCCTGTCCTGCTTAATTGATAGAATGTGGAACATGTATTGGCTAAATTGAAAAAGTACTCTCTAAGCTCGTCCCTAAGAGTAGAATCCCTTAATAATCTCGCATGCCTGGAAAAACCTTTTCGTGTTTCCTGTCAGTTTTAGTTGGTATGAAGTATGAAGTTTATAGCCTCATGCGTACTGCCTGAATATTGGAAGTTCATATTGTTTAACAGCTAGACAGTCTTGCCCGAGTGAAAGTAGCTTATTCTACAGCCAAGAGATTGAATCCGTAACCTCTCCCCTATAGCCTAGAGCTGACCTAAGCCTATTTCCAGTATTCAATCCAACAGAGGGATACGGGCTGAATTAATAATTAAGCAAAAGTCAACTATCTTCCCACCATCCATATGGTTTGGTGGGTGTTCATAACACCTACACTATTAAGAGTTTGTTTACTCTTGCTCGTGTAGGAGGTGCAGGTTGTAGGCAATTGGGAACGATCTAAGCATTTTATGCAGGTCGTTGCCATGTATCATAAAACCCTGCTACCTTGGGATCTGTGGTTAAGGCCACGGTTGTTTCTTCAAAATTGGGTTATTGGAATGTGCTTTGAGCAGATATACAAGGTTATGTTTCTTGTCTCAGATTTCTGAAATTAATTGATTTTGATTTTGAACAAATTTGTAAACAGAACACAATGGAAGACTGTGGTTTTTTAACTTGGCATTATGTGTTTGATTTTAGACGGATTAAGAATGGAGTATTGTCCTCTATCTTGGTTTGAGATTTTTTTTTTTTTAAATAATCTTGGTTTGAGATGCTTGAAAGAATTAAGTGAATAAAAGTTTGTTGTGTTGTAAATGTTAAGTCCGAATCAGTAGATTATTTCAATTTTGATAGGCTATCATGCTTAAATCTCTGTGGAATTTATTTAATTGATTTTAAGTTTTTTTTTTTTTTTTTAAACTTTTAATTGCAAATTCGTAAGTGAAAGAAATGGTTGGGCTTTAACGAAGTTATTCAATATTAAAGTTGAGTGTTGGAGAAATTACACTAAGTAAAATGGATTGTGAAAATAAAATTATAACATAATAGTTTTTTTTTTTCCTTTTTCTTTTAAACTAATTCTAATGTTCATCTTTTTTCGTTATTGTGTTTTATTCTTTCATGCAAAATTTGAGAACATGACTTTTATGATAAAATTGTCCTTTTGAAATTGATCAAAATGGAAGGAGGAATTGAGAACGAGAGTTTGGTATCACCACCTAACTTTAACCAGGTTCCATTTTATTTTCTTTATTTTCGTTTGATGTATTTAAACCCTCTTCCTCAAGATCCAGTATGTAAATATAAATTATTAAACTTTACTTATGTATGGATGTCATAATCACACACTTGCACAGTAGTTAGATTTCTAAAATATTTATGCAAATTACATTAAACTAATTAATCAACACTAAAGAGTAGGTGCCTTACGCCTTCCTACTCTATATTATTTCACTATGGAATTTCTGATTAAATGACCATTGCAATAATTAGTTTCTGATCTCACTCCATAAGGGTCAGTGGTGACTTATTTAATTTTAAAAACCCCCAAAATATTTAAAAATTTACATTTTTTTTTTAATTTTTGTGGAGTTTTTTCCTGTGTTACCCAGGTTGTGATAATTTGTACACATTTTAGGAGTATTTCTAAGTAGATAATAATTTATTTATTTATTTCCTGTAATTACTTTAATTTTTTATGGTATTTTGCAGATTTTAGTTTACTTTATTAAACAACGTAGAAGTATGGATGTGTTACTTGGTCATCTTTCTTCTTTTTTTTTTTTTCCCAAATCTGCTTCTCTTGTCTGCATCCCATGTGTATATTGCCTTGTATTTTATAAATATTTGAAAAATAATACCAGTGTTTGGTTTCTCTAGGATTAGTATAAGCTGCGATGGCTGCCAATACGGGTATCCTGGGTCAGTCACATAAGGAACATAGATCTCGTCAATCTGGTCCCTCTGCCAATAAAAAGGCAAAGGCCAAGAAAAAGAAGCAGGATATCTCTGATGAGAATAAACAAAACCCAAAGGTATGTTTGGTTTCTTTTGTTATCATCATGATTTGGTCAGGATACATTCCATATATTGATCGCCTTCTGTACTGATACTTAACTCTTTTTTTTTTATAATAGGCTTTTGCTTTTCGTTCAGCTGTAAAAGCAAAGCGGCTACAATCACGTGCTGTAGAGAAAGAGCAGCGTAGGCTACATCTTCCAACTGTTGATCGCTCTTATGGTGAACCATCTCCATATGTTGTTGTAGTTCAGGGACCTCCACAGGTATTTTGATAAATTTAGTCAATTTATAATGCTTATCTATTGATGCTTTATCTCTCATGATCTGGACTTTGATCCATGATGTTTGTTGTGTGATTGTTAAAGGTAGGGAAGTCTCTTCTAATCAAATGTCTTGTGAAGCATTACACAAAGCAAAAATTTGCCGGAGGTTCGAGGACCAATTACTGTTGTGTCAGGTCTGTGTGCAATGTTTTATCTTAATATACTGACAATAAATTTTTTCTATGAGCTTAGTTATTTTTCATCTAATGTGGGTTTAAAAATTTTAGGAAAGAAAAGGCGAATACAGTTTGTAGAGTGCCCAAATGATATCAATGGTATGATTGATGCTGCCAAGTTTGCTGATCTAGCTTTGCTCCTCATAGATGGAAGTTATGGTTTTGAAATGGTGAGATATTTTTTCTGATATCATGACAAACTGAAAAATCTCGATATGACTGTAAATTAACATGTTATTAATGTTAAGTTTGAACTTTAATTATATTTTCTTGGATGTTTCTCTTGTATGCTTCTGCTATGCTGTCGTCATGTACTCTTTTGTTCGGCACTAATTTTAACAAAAATCGATACTCAACATTTTGTTGCGTGTATTTTAAATGACCTTTTAGTTGCTTTTGAGTGGTTGCTCATCTACCATTTTTCATGTTTGTCTAGGTAGTTTTGTATATTATTCTACTGAGAGCCAGACCTTATGTACCTTGTCTCTTCTGTCGAAGGCAACTTCTACTGATGTTGATTTTGTATTATTTAATATAACAAGTTTCAAGTGTTTCTAAACCGTTTTCCTTCTTCTCCAGGAAACCTTTGAATTCCTTAATATTTTACAAGTTCATGGATTTCCAAAAGTTATGGGAGTCCTCACACATCTTGACAAGTTCAAGGATGTAAAGAAACTAAAGAAAACAAAACAGCGTCTGAAGAATCGCTTCTGGACAGAGATATATGATGGAGCGAAATTGTTCTATTTATCTGGTCTTATCCATGGAAAGTAAGAAACTCGTTCTTACATGATAAATCACTTGTGCGCTCTCTTGTACATGATAAATCAATGCTGAATGGAAATTTGTAATATTTCCAAAGACATTCTTTGTGGTTTATGCTTCCGTTTCCTTACAGGTTCCCAAAACGTGAAATTCACATTCTTTCACGATTTATATCTGTCATGAAATTTCATCCTCTTTCTTGGAGAACATCTCATCCCTATGTTCTCGTTGATCGTTTTGAAGATGTTACTCCTCCAGGAAGAATTGAAATGAATAAGAAATGTGATCGAAATATCACGCTCTATGGTTATTTACGCGGTTGTAACATGAAAAAAGGAATGAAGGTATGCTTTCTGAATCATCTATTATCACTGTTGCCTTAGCAAATGAATTACCCGAGCAGTAATGAACCAGTAGGTTATTCCACCACTTGCTTATGAATATAGGAAGTGTCACGTTGCTTGAAGAGCATAATATTGAATTTTAAGAAATATAACCAGAGCCAAGTCTGTTCTAATTGTTGGTCAGTACTTTCATGATGACTTTCTGTAGGTCTTTTTATAGGGAAAACAATTAATAAGTAAACCTCCAGTAATGAATTAGCATGGACCTAAAATGGATGCATCTATTAATTTTTTATAGCAAAAGCATGAGTCAGCCATGATGGATATGAACACTTTTCTCTTCCTTTCTGTCTATATGGAAAAGTTATTCATGTGATGGTGGACTAATCTCTCTTTGTTGCTATTTGTAGTGTTACTTTTTCCCCAACTACATATATTCGTTTATTTTTGTCTAGAAAGCTACAGATGTTTGATGAATTTTATGTTTTCCAAACAATAAACTTCAATTATGTAGCAAAGAGGTGTTCTATACGCACATGAGACAACTAATTTGGGTGATTTCAGTTAGATTTTCATGATTTTGAGGTTGATTGAAAGCATGAGCTTTAGGCCAAACAAAGGTGTTAACACTTTTGGAGCATCTCTCTTTGTTGCTATTGGCAACATTACTTCTTTCCCAACCACATATGTTTGTTTCTCTTTGTCTGGAAAGCTACAGATGTTTGATGGATTTTATGTTTCCAAACAATAGACTTCAATCAGATGACAATAAGCACACAAGACAAATGATTTGAGTAATTTCAGTTACATTTCCATGCCTTTGAGATTAATTGAAAGAACGAGCTTTTAGGCCAGAGAAAGGTATTACCTTTGAAGCAGCTGATCAGCATTCATATCTATTATTAGAGATCTGGAGGCTTCGTCATAACAGGGTGAACAATCAGGAGTAGCCTGCTGAAAGTCTTTCTTTAAACTCGAACTTACAAAACATAAGCTCCATTTTTTTTTTTGGAAACAAGCGGCAGTTTTTGCCTGCAAAATATTGGTTGGTACTAGACTACTGAAGCAACCCATAAGTGAAATATAAATCACCATCCTACTAATCAATGCTCTAGCTTTTAAGAAAATTTGTAATTTACCTTTCGTCTTCAGATTTCTTGACTTCTGACATAGTTTACACTTCGTGATCAGGTTCATATTGCTGGTGTTGGTGATTATGGTTTAGCTGGTGTTACAGCCTTAGCAGATCCTTGTCCTTTGCCATCCGCTGCCAAGAAGAAGGGATTGCGTGACAAGGAAAAGCTTTTTTATGCTCCTATGTCTGGTAGTGGGGATCTTCTGTATGACAAAGATGCTGTCTACATAAACATAAATGACCACTTCGTGCAGTTCTCAAAAGTTGATGGTGAAGATGAGGGAACTGCACGCAAAGGTATTACTACATATTCAGTGTTCACACCTTTTTTACCCTGATTGTTGTTAAGTTATATTTATTCTACTCTCAGCCATCACATTTGTATCAAAGAATATGCTTGAATTGCTTAATGGAATTGTGAGAGGCAGAGAAACAATAGCCTAATCTTTGATTAGCAGTTCCACTGTTTCCCTTGATTAAGAGTTCATGTATTTCTGTTAGCAGGAAAAGACGGAGATGTTGGTGAAGTTTTGGTTAAATCACTTCAGAACACAAAATATTCAATTGATGAAAAGTTAGAAAAGAGTTTCATCAGTCTTTTTGGCCAAAAGCCTGGTATCTCTTTGGGAGCTGGGACTGATGACGAAGATACTCATCCAGCAGTTGCCAATATTCGTGATATAGAGCCTTCAGAGCAGTATCAACCTAGAGAAGATGCTGAAGGTGATGAGATTGATGAAGAAAGTGATGCTGAAGATCTGGATGATTCAGCATCTTTGGACCATGATGAAGATTGTCTTAAGGGTTCACAGATCAAGAGTGACAAGACTGACTCTGATGGAGAAAATGTTGATACATCAAATTGGCAAACTCATTGTAAAGATAACTTAATGCAAGAAGTGGAGGTTCATGGTGGAAGGTTAAGGAGGAAAGCTGTCTTTAAAGATAATATTTATGATAATGAAATGAAGGTAATTTATCCTTGTTACTTTCATCGAAAAAATTATCATCATCATCAATTAAGAGAGAGAAAGAGAGAGTTCTTAGACCCCCAGGTTGGACTGTTAGGGTCATCCAAGGATGATTACATGATGTACCTGTGTAACAAGTTGTTAAGATACATTGATTCATTTGCATATTTGTATCCACGACTGAGAATTTGATGAAGTGTGGGAAGCATCATGGATAGGCTAGACTGGGCAGTGGCTTTAATTGCTAATATGTCGACATAGCTTGCCTTGACACTATAACTTCTTTTCAAGTTACATTTCCTTACAATAGTAGTTTGCAAGAATTAACTCAATTAGAACTTCCCAGTTTCATACGCCTGCTTCTGCAGTTTATCTTGATAAATTGTTCAGTGTGTATTTTCTTTTTGGAAGCAACTTGTGGATTAAGTAACATACAAAAGTAGCTCTTTTTGTAATTATTTATCCAGTACATGTGCTTCATGAGTGGTCATGTTTGATATATATGTTTTTCTCTAGGATTTAGATGAGGATGATGAAAATGATGATGAAGATGATAGTGATGATGATGACGATGACAACGATGATGAGGATCTTTCAGAGGAAGATGGAGAAGATCAAGCTTTAGATGGTACCCTTTTTTTCTCAAATTTCTCCTCATTGTGTGTTGTTATACTGAAATTGGTGTAGGATTTAGTCTCCTTTTATCCTTTGCTCCTCTAGTAAGTTTAATAATATTAAGTTTGGTTTAGTTGTGAAAGTCCAAAGCCACTTTAGAATGGATGATGGAGAAAATTTTTTGGAGTTTGATTTTTTTTTTCTTCAGAGTTACTTGTCTCCAGAAGTAACTTAACTATTAAAATAAGAGTTCCATCATATTCAGAATCTGATTTTGTTATGCCTCCATTTGTTGCTCTATCAGATGATGGCCTGGGAAACATATCAAAGTGGAAAGAATCCTTGCTAGAAAGGACTGCCTCAAGACAAAATATCAATCTGATGCAACTTGTATATGGAAATCCTGCATCAGCATCAACAACTTATATTGATAATGACCAGGATGGCAGTGAAGATGAAGAAGGTGATGGTGATGAATTTTTTAAGCCTAAAGGAGAATGGAGTAAGGTTAATCCACTTGTGACATGGATATACTCATCATGTTTCATGATTGTCCTATGGAGGTTCTTGTTAAGTGTTATTTCTTTTCCTGAACTTTTCTTGTTGCTAACTGTAGAAATCTGGAGAAGGATTAAGAGATGAAAATGTCAATGCTGAGGATGTTTCCAAATTTATGAATTATGCGATAAACAAAAACTGGAAAGAGAAACAAATATGCGAAAGTATTCGTGATCGCTTTACCACTGGTGATTGGTCAAAAGCTGCTCAGAGAAATGACATATCTGGGCCTGCTGAAGATGGTGAGGATGTCTATGGTGATTTTGAAGATTTGGAGACAGGTGAGAAGCATGAAAGCCATTCTAAAGATGATCCTGGCAATGGTGGGATCCAAAAGGAAGATGATTCGGCAGTTGAGGAGAGACGGAGAAAAAAGCTTGCTCTCCGTGCAAAGTTTGATGCCCAATATCCTTTTACTTTTACAACTTCCCCTGTATTATATAAACATGGTTTCTTTTTTATTATCCCCTCCTAACAGTTACTCTGTTATTTCAATACCATGATATTAGGGTTTTGTATTTCTCCATTTTGTTTTCCGTTTTGCATCTTCTTTTTGATGACATATTCCTATTCTTGGCTTTATCTTGGATAAATTGTTCTAGTTTCTCTCAGATGCATTTTCTTGCATATGCTTTTGGCAATATGAAACTGTTGGTGACCTTGACTTTTGGTCTACATATGATGGATCTGAATTAATGGACGAAGAAACTGATGGCAAAAATGGGGCCAAGTTTCACCGTGGTCAACCTAATGAACCTGGATATGTTGACAAGGTAAACCTTTTGGAAAAAATTTTAAACAATTCTTGCATTCCGCTACATAGTTTTTGTCGTGACTCATGCTTGGTGCCTTCCAGTTAAAGGAGGAGATTGAACTCCGGAAGCAAATGAATATGGCTGAACTCAATGATCTTGATGAGGCCACTAGACTAGAGGTAGAGGGCTTCCAGACTGGGACGTACGTTAGATTGGAAGTTCATGATGTTCCTTTCGAGATGGTTGAATATTTTGATCCCTGCCATCCTGTTTTGGTTGGAGGAATTGGCTTTGGCGAGGAAAATGTTGGATACATGCAGGTTAGAAGATTCTAGAAATCTTTTTGGTTTCATGGTAACTCAAATTCAGAATAGTATGTCTCTGTTTCACTTCTATGGGACTATGTTATCTAATAATGTTCTTCTTTTGGTGAGGAATATGCTAGGTTATTTTCAGGGATAATGTCAAAGAACACCCTGGACTTTAGGTTCAATATCAGTTAACACCTTATACTTACAATTATGATAAATTGCATCCTAATGTTCAAGACTATTAAACGCACCTTCTGATAAAATTTAGCATAAACTTAACAGAATTATGAAGGAATGTTTTGTCACTTTATATCTTAACTATAATTTGCATTTTTTTTATTCATCTAAAAGCCCACCATTTACGCTCCTAAAGAAAGGAAAGAAATGATCTGGTCTAGATTTATGTGGTGGCAACCATGGCATATGCTATTAAGTTATGCACAACTTACATTGTACATAGTGATGAACCTACATGTCATGAGATGCCTATCTTTTTTCCCTTCCAGGCCAGGTTAAAGCGGCACAGGTGGCACAAGAAAGTGCTGAAGACTAGAGATCCAATAATTATCTCTATTGGATGGAGGCGCTACCAAACTACGCCTATTTATGCAATTGAGGATCGAAATGGAAGGCATCGCATGCTTAAGTACACTCCAGAACACATGCATTGCCTTGCCATGTTCTGGGGCCCTCTTGCTCCTCCCAACACTGGATTTATTGCTGTCCAGAGCTTATCAAACAATCAGGTTAGTTATCCTGAAGTTAATGATTGCAAAACAATATAATTATTACTCCCTTTCTTGATCGTGCTAGTTTTCTTCCTCAACTTCTCTGTACACTTGTTAGGGCCCTTCTGTAAGTTAAATCCATTAAGAGTTTGGAAAATACTTACTCTTGCAGTTGTCAGTGTTG
>NW_019014683.1:2321432-2344058 GCF_000150535.2 Carica papaya | reverse complement strand
CTTACTGACCATATTTAAATTAATCAGAAATATCACGGGCTAATTTTCATCAAATGTTGAATGTATCTTCTGAAAGAGATGACTAGTTACCACCAGACAAACTTTTCATTGGCTGACAATTTGCCGACCAAATTATAAGCACCACCCATAGGGTCTCTGAACCCCCCAAATATTCCTGAAAATTCTCACTTTTCCCATCAAGAACTCAACTTCTCAACCCCGTCTCTAGAATTCCTTAATTTCTGTTCTCATCTGCGCCCATAAAATTTGACATGGTGTATTTTGTTGTATTCTAGCATTAAACAGTCCTATAATCTTCGTTAAAACAGTCCTATAATCTTCATTTATGTAAAAGATTTGTTTATTCCTTCTCATGACTCATTTCTTAAGTTCTTTTGTTTTTCTGGATTTTTTCCCTCTTCACTGATCAGGTTTCTTTTGGTGCACCAGGCATCATTTCGCATTACAGCTACTGCTGTTGTACTTGAGTTCAACCATGCGACAAAAATAGCGAAGAAAGTCAAGTTGACAGGTTACCCCTGCAAGATCTTTAAAAAGACGGCACTTATCAAGCACATGTTTACTTCAGATCTTGAAGTAGCTCGTTTTGAAGGTGCATCAATTAGGACTGTCAGTGGGATCCGTGGACAGGTGAAAAAGGTATGCTTGTGGACTTTACAAGTTTCTTGAAGGGTAGTAGTTTGATTTGCTTGTTATTATCTACTGTGTTTTTTTTTTTTTTTTTTCGAAATAGTATATACTGTACTTTATCTGGTAAATATTTTCATAGAGTGGTTTAAAGTAATTTTAAATGTACTCTTTATCATAAATCATCATGAAGATATAATTCTGGCTGGTGTATACACTCATTTACAACCAAAAGGCTGTTGGATTTCTACATGGTTTTTTTTTTGTTCCATTGGCAGGCTGCAAAGGAAGAGATTGGCAACCAGCCAAATAAGAAGGGAGGGCCACTTGGTGAAGGGATTGCCAGATGTACTTTTGAAGACAGGATTCTGATGAGTGACATTGTTTTCTTGCGTGCGTGGACTTCAGTAGAAGTTCCACGATTTTACAACCCACTGACCACAGCTTTGCAATCTCGTGATAAGACCTGGCAGGGAATGAAAACTGTTGCCGAACTGAGGAGAGAGCATAATCTTCCTGTTCCAGTCAACAAGGATTCGCTCTACAAGGTAATTTCTGATGCAAAACAGGAGATTGTTTGGCCCATACTCTCTTCCTCTGTTCCAATTGGTACAATTGTTGATCACCTCTCCTGTCTTGTCATTTATTAATTGTTTGTTATATCTATATCAGGCCATTGAAAGGAGGCCAAGGAAGTTCAACCCGCTCGTCATTCCAAAGTCATTACAAGAAGCTCTCCCATTTGCATCGAAACCCAAGAATATTCCCAGTCAGAAACGGCCGTCTCTTGAAAAAAGAAGGGCTGTTGTCATGGAACCTTCTGAGCGAAGAGTTCATGCTCTTGTTCAGCATCTTCAGCTGATAAAAAATGAGAAGGTATTCACTCTAAGAACATATTCTTCATACTTTTTCGTTTGAACTTATTGATAACCTACCACAAGAACTGACAGTGGAAATCTATTGAAGATTTGTAAAGTCCATGCTGGTCAATTTATTTGTATAAACATTTCAAATCCAATGAACAACTGTAAAATGTCTGGTGCTGTCATACAATCGGATATCACCACTGGACTAAATACTTTTAGATGATAAATTAATGAATTTTTCACATTGTTCAACTGCAGGTGAAAGAATCATCTTTTTTCTTTTTAAATAAAGAGTAAAAAGTATCATGGGTGAAAGAATGATCATAAAATTTAACTAATTTTTCACTATCATCAAGATCATATCAATTTCACATATGCTGCAATATTCTTGTGAAACATATTTCCCATTATCCCATGTTCAAGCAAACCTTTTTAGCAGTTTAGACATTGAAATCATTTTAAGTTCCTTAAATAATCCCGAGGGTGAGAGTTCTGGAATGAGAAACAGATTTGGCACATGGAATATCATTTTTACAAGTAGATGATTATAGGAATAAATCAAATGAAAGAGTCTAAAAATTTGAAATTGAAAATTTAGTTAGGATATGCATTGTGTTTTCAGGTATAAAAATAAAATCTCTTAGAACTTTGTGAACTGCATCTTCAATAATGAAAATAAAATCTTACATAACTTCCATTATTTGTTTTTGTTTTTCAGGTGTAGTCTTGTCATCAAATGTATATTTTAAACGAGTTGCGAAACTATTTTTATGTGGTTTACTAATTCTTCCCTATGATTCATGCTTCTGTAAGGTTGTTCTGATATGTTGTATGCTTGCTTTTCTTCACCGACATTATCTGCACTTTGGATTATGTAGCTGCCTAAGCTTTTTTCCAGTGCTAGATCAAGTGGTTTACGAGACTTAAATAAGTGATAGTTAAAACTAATATCCATTGACCAAAGAGGGACGAACTAGTACCAGGCGAATTGAGAAACTGTCATTGCAATTTCTTATTTCCTATCTGTGTTTTATATTGGTGCTTTCGACTGTGATTTTGCAGATGAAAAAACGGAAACTCAAGGAGGAGGAGAAGAGGAAGAAACTTGAAGCGGAGAGAGCCAAGGATGAGCAGTTGTCTAAGAAACGCAAGAGAGAAGAGCGGAGAGAAAGATATAGAGAGCAAGATAAACTAAAGAAGAAGATTCGGAGACATGATGTTTCCTAGCAGGATCACGAGCTACATGAAGTCTAATCTTGCTCTCAAAGAGCAATCTCTCTCAAATACACCCGATTTTCTTTCACCTTCACTGCATTTCGAAGGCGTTGCTCGGTAGTTTCTAAACACCGCACATAAACTTCTGAGTCCTGGAAGTTTTTCTGCCTGAATCACCTTTTTTCTCTCTCGCAAATGGCCCCTTCCCCGGCTGTCTGGCAACTACCATTTATCTATTATCACCTTCAGATCTCAAACTTGTAATCGTTCTGGGTTGAACATGTGGATCTCAGAGTCAGCTCAGGTGGGGGATGCCATTGAAATTTTTTGATATTATGAGTTAGCATTTTGCATAATTAGGTAACAGATCCTGTGAGTGTAAAGAAGTTCCACATTTTGGGTGTTACTAAAATTTTGTAGAAGTTTGTTTTGTCCACTCGGAAGAAAACATTATTTAGATCAAGATTTTTCTAAAGGAAAATGTTGTACTCTTTACAGTAGCAGCAATCTTGGTTAATTTTAAATCAAGTCACCATGATTACACTTCAAATTTGATTTTACATCAACTTGTTTTCTATTAAAATTTTACTTAAATTCATGTGCAATCTAGTGTAATAATTAGTGAGGCTAATCACAGTCGATTTTGCTTGACTATTATATCATAACCAGTTATATACGCATGTATATATATATGCATATATATATTGCTTGAAATCAAGCTTTTTCAGTATTAACTCACTTCTGCACATTCATGGTGGATCTTGGTAGCTACATTTTGGACAAAGTCTATTGGCAATAAAATTAATTCACTTGGTATAAACACTTATTAGGAGGTATCCAAATAAAACACTCAAAACTGTCACTAAAAAGAAAAATTGTATATACATTATAAAAAAAAATTAATTAAATTAATATTAAATTAGTTCAAAAATTTACAAAAAAAAATAAAATTATGGTGTTTATAGTACCTTATAAAATATTAATAATTATTAAAAAATTATAACTTTTTTAAAAAAAAAAAAAAAAAAAAACTAAAATGCTTTTGATACTTTGCTTATTGTCAAAAATGTCACACATCCAAATATATTAATAAATATTAAATTAAATATTTTAAACTATTTTTTTTTTTTAAATACCAAAATTGTGATAATGGAGACAAACAACATGAACAAAGAATTATGGGAGAGAGCATAAAGCAAAGAAAAAGTGTTGCAATTAGGTACAAGGTTTTGACATCTTGTAGGTGCATCCCATTGTCAAACTTCTTCTTCTTCTTCTTCTTCTTCTTCTTCTTACTTTTTCTTTTTCTCACTTTTTCATTTCAATCCATAATTAATGCAATCAAATAAAAATTTAATACAATATTTTAAATAAAAAAAATACACATAATTTAATTACAACTTATAATTTTTTATATAAAAAAAAAAACGTATAAATAAATTAAGTAACAGGTGACTGAGTAATTTTATTTATAAAATTATTAAAAAAAATTTAATTATGGTGTAATACAAATTTCTTTATGACAATACCAACAAAAAAATATTTTAAATTAAAATATGCTATAATTTAGTTTTAAGTTTAACCTATTTTATCATTCTAATTTACTTCATAATACTCCACCAACTATTAGTTAGTAAAAAAAAAAAAAAAAAACATCTCAATTATCTTACCTAATACTTAAAAAATTGGCTCTTGCTTTTATCACACAATGTAAATTTTCCAATCTTCTCTCTTTATATATATACATATATATATATGTACATATATATAGGTATATTATATATGTGGGCAATATATATTTTTCTTAGTTGACTTAAATTATTATAACATAAATGTAGATTTCTAATTTTGTAACAATTTAATTACTAATAATTGGCTTTTTATTTCTAAAAAAAAAAAAAGATCTTAGAGAGAGAGAGAGAGAGAATGTGTTTAGTTTTTTAAAACTTTTTTTAATTTTACCTTTTTGCATTATTAATAATTTTTACCTTTTTTAAATACCAATTTCAACTAATAAAAAGTTGGAAAATTATTTGAATTAAGTCAATAAACAAAATAAATAAATAAATCATCATAATTAATCATAATATCTTACCTTAAAAATTTTATAAAAAGGAGATTTAGCCTTTTATAGGCCATTGCACATGAAAATGGGCCTTACCAACAATAATTTAATTAAGTTAATTGATTGATTAATTAATTAATTAATTATGATTATACTGACTCGGGTCATGAAGAAGGAGACAAGAACCATCATTAGTCGTTCCGGGTCGGGTCAATAAATAGGTAAAGTTGGGCTACTCTATTTTATCCACCTCCTCAGTTACAATCACCAGAGTCTCTTTGCTCAGCTCTGAGGTAGAGAGAGGAGGGGGAGAGAGAGAGAGAGAGAGAGAGAGAGAGAGAGAGAGAGAGAGAGAGAGCTAACTGAAAGCTCTCATTCTAGGGTTTCTTCGGCAAGTAATCCCATTTTGCCAACCCGGATCGACCCGAGAAGTGGTTTAATTGTTATAAGTTTCTTCTCATCAATATTTCGAGGTTTCAACTTCTTCAGGTACGTATTTCTTTTTTTGTTGGGTTCCGTTTCTTATCTATCTTTGTTTGGTAGCTGGGGAAGTGCGGAAAGTGGAAAGAAAGCATGGAGCTTCGGTGTTACATTTATGATTTTTTTTTTTTCTTATTTTTTCTGGAAAAGCTACATCAATGAGTTTCCTTTTTGGCTTTTGATAGCTGAGAAAATAGTGGGAAGGAAAAAGTTTGAAGCTCTGAGTCTATTTTTTCTTCTAATTATAGGAAGATATCATTGGTTAGTCCGGGTTGTGGTGTTGGGTACCCGAGAAAATGACAGATAAGAGAAGGGGGTTTTGGCACTTTAATTTTTTCATCCTTGGTTTTTTCCCCCGAAATCTTGGTTCGCTCGGGTATCTTTGAAGGGTAAAGGAGGATTACAGTTTAAATGCTATAATTTTTATGTGTTTAGGAAATTTTTGCTTCCTTGAGCTTCCTTCATATGAAGCTTAGGAAAAACTATGGGAAATGGACTTTTGGGTTACAGTAGAAACCTCACTTCCTTGACTTAGTTTAATCTTGTTGACTTGGGTTTAACAGCTGAGAAATTGAGAGAAAATAGATAAGGTGAAAATTCTGTTGTTGATTATTTATTAGATGGGAAAGCCTTTTGATCCCAACGTGATTATTTGGGTAAGTTTAGCTCTATAGTTATGATACAGTTTGTGTGCAAGAGAGGGAAAGCAATGAAAAGCTGAGTCTGCAAATAAAAAAAAAAAAGTTGTAGTTGATTGAGTTTAACCAGTTATTCAGCTTAGTAAATTCTGATTTTACTTTCGTTTATACTTTTTCCAACCAAACTGACTGAAATTTTCACAAATACCAATCGGGCACACAAGATAAAGATGTTGTTAACAGGAAACATAACTGTAGTTTTTACTTGCAAATGTAAAGCCTCTTTCTTATGTGTTAATTGTTGATCCTAAATCAACTTTCATATCATACACAACAAAGTCTTGTTAGATAGCAGATGTAGGACAGATCTCTCGTGTAAGCTAAATGCAAAGTTTCTTTCTTTCATGTTAATTATTGACCATGTACATGCTATTCATATTATACAAAATAATCTTTGTTTAGGTAAGATGTAGAGAAGGTCTTTTGTTTAAGCAAAATTTGATTATAATTCTGCTGGGCTTTATCATTTTATTTATTGAGCATATGTTTTCAAATTTATTTGATGAGGGTTGAAGTGAAACTCTAGCTTTTGGCTATGCATTGGTTTGCATGGACTTGTCTGCTTTAATTAGAATGCTCCAAGAATATTTTCACACTTGAGTCTGTTGAACTCCTACTCAATAACACCTGAACTCCCTTTTGACTAGTCTGCTTTGAGTTATCTGCCAGAGGCAGCACAGGTTGGTAAAATAGTAATCATTTATAATTTGCTTCCTTTTTTGTTAGCCTCTTTCAGCAGATCTTTGAAAAGGGGGAAAAAAAAAAGGAAAAGAAAATGCATTTCTTACCAGTAATATTTCTGACCAATTTTTTTTTGGCAAGCTCAACTAGTTGCTTTTGTTATATGCTTGTTTCCCTGCAACTCAATGATTTCTCTTCTTGAACATGAACAGGAATTGGTTTATTGCTTTGAAGACTTTGAAGGTACATAATCTACCGTCACAAGTTTCTCTTTCATGAAACTCAATGGTGCCAGAGGGCTAGTGTAGCCATGGACTGTTTTCAGACCATCAGTCGGCTTAAGGGTAAGCTATTTATACCCCATCAAGCAGTATTTTTCATTTTAAACAAAGTCTTTTTGGAGCAGAAGGAATATGATCTTGTTAAACCTCTTTGTCTTCCAATTTTCTTGTTAAAATACTCATTGATCTACTGAAACTGCTTATAATATGCTGTAGTCTCATATCTAGTTTATTAGTATTTAGCTGTTATGACGTTGATGTTTAACTTCCTCCGCGTCTTTCTCTTTTTTTTTTTTTCGAACTGTCAAATTTACATATGCAACTAGTTTGGCTATCAATTAGCTGTTCTAAACTCTATTATCATCCTTATTCTTCAATTGGACAATAGTGATCCACCTTTTTCCATTTGTGGCAGTTCAGCATATACTGAGATTTGTCAACTGGGCTGTTTATGGTTAAACTTTTTTTCTTTGGAGGAAAAAAAAAAAAGATATGCGTTACAAGCCCTATACAAAACAAATAAAACTCATTAGAGGAACACAAATTATCAATATAGGCTATAAGATTCTCGCTTGACGGGATGGAGTGACCAAAAAACTCAAGATATAAAACTACTAAAAGGAAAAGCAGTGTCTTTAAAAACTGTGTTCTTCCTTTTGTTCCAAATCATCCATGAGAAAGTCCAACAGAACAAGGGAGATGGGGATCTTCTTCTGTTTTTTGGCAGCAATGCTGTCCCAAGCCTTCATTCCTTCGCCACCAAACTGCATACAATCCAGGACACATTGAGAAGACAAAGAACGGAATCCCATAATTTCCTGGCCCCATGGCACCAAAGACAGATTAGCAGATCATTCTCTTGAAGGCACAATAGACATCCATTGACTAAGATTCTGCCATGCTTGCTCAAATTGTCAAAGTTGAGGATTATGCCCCATGCGACTTTCCAACTGAAGAAGGCAATGCGTTGCAAGGCTTTCTTCTTCTAGATTTGTTTCAAGGAAATCCGAAAGCAACTTCCATCTGACTGAGGAAGTTCCAGTAGAAAGAATGGACAGAAAAGGCTCCATACTTTGTAATAAATCAAAGAGTCTTATCTAACACATCCTAATTGAAACAATAAGGTTGCTAAGGTTGCAATCTCCCAATCATTTAGGTTGCTGGACAAGGAAATATTCCACTTGGGAGTGGAAGAGTCATTGAATGTCAATAAGTCTCTAACTGAAGCATCTCTGTCTTTAGCAATTCAAAAAGTCTAGTGAATTTTTCTTTCTACGAAGTTGGCCCACATGGACTGTCATGTGAAAAACTGATCCCTGCCCATTTTTTGCCCTGAAAGGCACAAGATCAAACACTTGATCCCAGTCCCTGTTGATCCAATTCAAGAGACTAGTTCATTCAGTACAAGTAGTTATTGCAAACTAAAATACTCATTTTAGCAATGTCTTTAATACTTAAGATTACCTGTTTTTGACAGAATACTTAAAATTACCTAAATAGAAAACTAAAATATTTTAATACATAAATAAAGTTTAATGACCAAAGTTACTTAAAAACAGAAAACAATAATAGTTAGCAAAAGACTTCTTTAATTAAAAAATTTGTTCCAGAATGATATCTTCTTGTTCTGCATCACTAGGACCAAATTTTTATAGTCAAACTTGTATATTGACATATTTGTCCTTTAATGATTAGAACCCTTGAATCTCAGTAACTACATGAAAGGTGAAGAACTTCTATTTAAGCCAATGGAATATAATTTTTTTTTTCAGATAAGCCAATGGAATCTAATTTAGTTGGTTTTAGAAACAATATCTTAAATTTGATGTTAGATTGGACTGTTATCCTGCCCTAGGTCGCATGAAGTTTACTAAATTGCTTGATTGTGCCCAAGCTTGTTGGTAATTTAGTTATCTTCTTGTATTTTTCTTTCTATTATCATATGATGCTTATGCTGCTTACATTGAGTTATCATGATTTCTACTTCTATCTAGTATCTCCCAACAGTCACCATCGGAAATTTTGTATTATGTACTTCATGTTTTGCCTGTCATGTAGTATTACTTCTGGAACACTTTGTATGTGGACACTGATGGATGTCTTCTATCTACTTACAGGTTTATTTTGCCAGCAGCTCTTATTTTTCATTATCTGGTTATCACGATTTCAATATGTAGTCGCATCACAGATGTTGCCCAAGCCTAGTCACGTAACCTCCATTTCTGAGTTGGCCAATCCACCCGGTACTGGACTTTTTGATCCTATTGAAATATCTCCTGCTGTCATTCCACACAACCCATTTCCGAGTGAACCTTTGCCTCCTATGTACCCTACTTTTCCCACTACGTACGAACCCAATTTAACTGGGAAATGCCCTGTAAATTTCTCCGCTATATCGAGTATCATGGGCAAAACAGCATCTGATTGTTCTCAGCCTTTGGCACCACTTGTAGGAAATGTAATATGTTGTCCACAGCTTGGTAGTTTACTCCACATCTTCCAGGGTTTCCATGGCATCAACTCTGATTTCTTGGTTTTGCAAAATGCAGCTGCTAATGATTGTTTTTCAGATATTGTTAGTATTTTAGTGAGCAAAGGTGCCAACACAACAATATCCACACTTTGTTCTGTAAAACCATCAAATCTAACAGGAGGTTCTTGTCCTGTAAAAAATGTCAGTGCCTTTGAGAAGATTGTTAACACAAGCAAATTATTGGATGCCTGTGGCACAATTGATCTGCTTAAAGAGTGTTGTAGACCAATTTGCCAACCTGCCATTATGGAAGCTGCTCTTCAGATCTCAGGGACACAGTTGACCATGAATGAAAATAAAAATGTAGTGGGGGAGCCTAATCATATTGACACTATTACTGATTGCAAGGGGGTGGTGTATTCATATCTTTCTAAGAAACTCTCAGCAGATGCTGCCAATACTGCTTTCCGAATATTATCTTCCTGCAAAGTGAACAAGGGTATGGCAGTCATCCGTACTACATGTTTGTCTGAGCATCATATTGTCTATTTTCCTGACTGATTGTTGAAACTGTACTGCTATGTGTGGACTTTCTCATCCTGTAGAACTTGTTTTATGCTGCAGATAATCATATGGTCATGGAATGATTCTATTAATGGATAAAACAGTTATAACATATATTACCCTTGCAAATCTTCCTTGTATTAGGAAATTTCTATACCTTAGTACTTATAAGGAAGTTGAAATAGAAACTTTTTAATTCTTGTGATAGTAAAAGCAGTAGAATAAAGCAAAATGATTTTGGTTTCATGTTAAATAATATCCTTGCTATCACTTCTGTGATTCAACAGATGGTGACGGGTAGTAAAATATAGTGGAGCTCAAAAAATTGTATATGCCTTATCAAATATCCGAACAGTAGTCTTCAACACTATCTACCAAAACTTTAGATAAGCATTGACAGTTTATGTACAACTGAGATTATGGACCTTCAATAATCATTTAGTTCAAGTCTACTTAGGCAAGATTCAAAGATCATGGCTATTTGAACACTCATTATTTGTCATTATCATCCTTCTCATAATCATCAGGATCACATTTTCCTCTCTATCTCTCTCTCTCTCTCGGACAAACATTGTACTTTTTGGCTTTTCATCTATTATCTCATTACTTTATTTCAAAAAAAAGATCTATATCTCATTACTTTATTGATTTGTGTGAGATATTTATGAACTGCACTATTGTTTTCCTAAAAAGTTCTTACATTGAATTAACTTTTCTGGTTGCAGTCTGCCCTTTGGATTTTAAGGAGCCCTCTGAAGTTATCGAAGCATGCCACAATGCAGCCGCACCTAATCCTTCATGCTGTAGTTCTTTAAATGCCTATATTGCTGGGATACAAAAGCAAATGTTAATCACAAACAAACAAGCCATAATCTGTGCAACTGTTTTTGGAACCATGTTAAGAAAGGGGGGTGTCATGACAAATATTTACGATCTTTGTGACATTGACTTGAAAGATTTTAGCATCCAAGGTATATGTTATAACATACAGTGTTTTTCTCATTCCTTTTTATTTTTGAAGTAATCCTTCAAAGCTTATCTGATTTTTTATTTTCCTGCTGTGCCATGGATTTATTTTGCATCTGGAGAAGCCTATGGACAAGAAGGTTAGTTCCACAACTTATTCTGTTTGATAAATATGCATTTTAAGATATGATTCACTCGAACATTTATTGCCACAAGCTCGATGGTTAACTATGCATGTATTTTTCTCGTTTTTCTTTATTTATATTTATATATCTGTATATCTTTCAAAAAATTAATCGATGGTTAACTTATTCTGCCCTTTGCATTTTAAGATATGTTTTGTTTATTCATATGTTAGTGAGAACTATTTGATAAACTTATTGAAACGTCAGTTATTTGACATACTTTCTGTTTATACAAATGTAGGGTGTCTACTTCGGAGCTACCCCGTGGATGTAATATTTGATAATTCAACAGGATATAGTTTTACCTGTGACTTGGCGGATAATATTGGTGCACCATGGCCTTTGTCATCCTCAATTTCATCCCTGTCTTTTTGTGCCCCTGGTAACTAATATACAGAGAACGAATGATGTTTTATTTTTTCCACCTCACAGTCCTTCGAGACCAAAACAGCATTTGATTTTCAGATTTCGAATGTTTGGCACTTGGTTTTACTTCCCATTTATACACTAATGGCTAGTTTTGTAACCTTGCAGAGATGTCATTGCCTGCCTTGCCAACATCACAGACTCTTAAAAATTCTGGTAAGTTGCGCATCTATATTGACTTTCTCACTTTGAAAAAAATAGAGGCTTCCGCTCATAGTATCGAAATTTAATCAGCAATTTACGTTAAGCACCCTTTTCTTTTAATGGAAGTATGATTACAAAATACCATTCTATTCTCGTTCCACGGAGTTCATTATCAAAAACTTGACAAGGTAACAGAATAGGTTGATAGTTAAACAAACAATAAAAGTATACCAGTCATTGATACATTGATATGCAATATAGGTATATCTGTAGTCATGAGTGGAGGAGTGGGTGGTGTAAGTAACTGCTTGTACGGTTTTGGTGTAATGTTGTGATTGATTTCTATGGTGCAGGGTACCATGAAAGTATGTTGGAAGTGGTGATGTCCATTTTTTCATTTTTTGCTTTCAGTGCATTGTTGTACTGATGATGAAGAGAGTTGTGATTTTAGCTGAGCAGCCACTTTGGTTATTGACTTTGTTGGTGTGGGAAACTTTTACTTGTATATTTCTTTTTGTTTTTCCATTTTTCTTTTTTACCAACCTTCCATGTATAGCAGCTTCTTCTTCTTCTTCTTCTCTCTTTTTCTGTGATTTGGTGGTTTATAATATTCTTGTGGTTATATCTAGTTTGCTTTGTAATATTTTGGCATATATTTTTAAAATATATATTTTACATTTTATATATATATTTTAATCCAGGTTTATTGTAATTTTTCCAACAAATAGGAAGGAGAAAATTTGATTATTTTTTTTTAAAAAATTAATTTATAATTTTCAATGGGAGTATTTTATTTGATCTCTGTAAAAATTTTATAAAATATATATATATATATTTCAAAATCATCTTGTAAAATGAATAATTAAAATGTTATAAAACTTTGAATTAAATTTTACAACATATCATTTTTATTATGTTCACTTGTAGATTTAATTTCTTATATTGATCTTAAATATTTAATTTATTTTTTTATATAAGATTAAGATTTATGGCAGAAATTTACTATAATAATTCATGAAATATTTTCATCATATATATATATATGTATATCCAAAGGATTATACAGTTCACACGTGTAAAAATCATGTAAAAGAATAAAATAATCTGACTGTATAGAAATTTTTTTTATAGAAAAAAGACAAGAATTATTATTTTCTTCTTTAAACTTATAAAATAAAAAACATTATAATTTTAGAAATTATAAAGTTTTTTTAGGTTTATTTTGTCTGAATTTTAAAAGTCATAATAATTGAAAATTAAATTTAAATAATAATTGATGTTAATAAAAATTATATATTTTTAAAGTTTTTGCCAAAATATTTGAAAGAATTTTATTAGTTTTATAAAAAAAAATTATTATTAAATTGGCGAGATAAAAATTAAAATAAAAAGGACAAAAATAATTATTATTGAATTAAAACCAATATATATATATGTATTAATAAATATTATAAGTTACAAACTAAGGCGGAGACGGAGTGTTCTTGCAAGGGTAAAGTCGTAATTTCATCACAAAAGGAAGCCCTGGTTAACGTTGATCTTCCCTTCTCCTCCTCCTTTTCCCTCTCACCCTACTGTAGACGGGATTAGCAGACAACGTAGAAATCTCCCGCCGTCCATACGCCCGGATATCGTCCATACCGTTGGAAAAGTTCCGTTTTTCGGTACTGTAGTTCCCCAGGTTTCTCACTCTCTCTCTTTCTCTCTCTCTCTCTCTCTCGCGCGCAGTGTCTTCATATCTCATTCGGTCAATCTGTAACCAGTTTAACATATTGTTTTAGGTATAGACATTACACGCTTACAAACCGCATACAATGGAGAAATCGGTGTTTTACAAGACAGATTGTGAATCCATCCTCTCGCAGATTAAGCATAAAGAGAAGCAGCTTAAACTCAAACGAAGGTGCGTCTCTTCCCTAAACTCTCTTCTTTCATCTGCATATATATATATATATATGTGTGTATACATCATTCGTATATGCAATTCCGTTTGTAATTTTCAGGTATATGAATTTTTTTTCCTTTATGTATGCATATTATAATCAGAAGAAAATAAATAAAGCTCGCCTCTTTTGGCGGACACGTTTATTTCTGAATAGACTCATGATAGGTATCGACTTGTGCTTTAAAGGTAGAGCATCGGTTGTTTGGTTAATTTTGTCATGATACCTGTGGTGATTTGTGCATTGGGTTTATTATTTACCTCTATGTTTTGCATAATTACCAAGTAAAACTCTATGCAGATGGTTGCTGGGGCTTCCTACTTCTGAATCCGGGCATAAGCTAGTAAAAAGACCTAATTTTTTAAATTATGCGTAAGTGAGAAATGAATTTTTTCTTTCCCTCCTTTTTGTCGCTTTCTGTCTCATGAGTTATGTGTAGCTTTTACTTTGAAAACTACGATTCTGATAATTGTTTTTGGTTTTGGATTTTATCTTGTCTCGCAGGTGTTTGCCTGAATCTTTGCTTCGGGAAGATGATGTAAGTTTTCCTTTTAATGAAAATTATATGATTGATTCACTTAGTTCTTTGGCTAAGTAAAAAACCTCCTTAAATAAAGATTATTAGACATGATAGAATATATTGGATTTCATGTAGTGTTTGAGACATCTGGTTCTGTTGTGCGTTTAATCACGCCTGTTATTTCAGCTGTCAGGCATCTGGTAGGCATTGGTAGATGTTCATATGTTTTTCACTATTGTGTTAGCCAGATATTCTATGAGACTGTAAAAGCACATGTTGAAGAGGCCTTTGGAGTTTATGATCCTGAAAGAGAAGTTCAAGTAGCTCAAGGCAGTGAAGAAATGTTTGGCAGGGCAAGTACGATGAAAGTTCTGGAATCATGCCTTGATATGCTAACTAATAAGGGGCTTTACCTCATTGCAATCATACTTACAGCAGGCTCAGTCAATTTTGACAAATCTCGTCAGAAAATGAAAAGGTTAATTAAAGTTTCCCTCTCTCAAGAGTTTAGAAATAGAGGGCATAACCGTGAACAAAAAGATATCTTCAGACAGCTACATCAAGTTCTTAGTGACTCTCGGAATTTCCGAGAAGGTGCTGCTACCCATTTGACTCCCAGGATTCAATCTCATCATGCTGCTGCCATTAAGGCATTGAATGAGCTGGAGGACTTGCCTTCTCAGACGTTAATTGCTATGAGAAGGAAGCTAAGTTGTGTCAAAAGTGTGCCTCAATTACAGTCCCGTAAGTGCTCCTGGAATCGAGCTTATTTGATCAATCAAGTGAAGAAACATAGTGAAATGATGCTTTCCGAACTTGCTGAGGGCGAGGAGCTACCAGAGCCATTAGCCAAAGCAATGGCTATTGCAAGCATATCATTGAAATTAAGTCAACAATGTCAAAGTCGGAATGCAGTGGATTTTTACCAGTTTTCACCAGAAATAGAAAGGCTCCAGAATGAGATAGTCAAGGCTATCTGGTTGCTTAAAACAAAGGTCAGATTCTCGGAGTTGAAGACCTTACAGCTTTTGTTGGACCCAGATGCTGATATATCAAATGGTTGTTTGAGAACAGCAGTTAAGAAAATGTTGATCGAATATCTTTTTGAATGCAGTGATATGGATAGCATCCCGAAATCTTTATTTGATGTTCTTGCTATTGTCAACAGAAGTTCCCGAAGCGTATCATATAGATGTTTCCCCAAAGAGGAAATTGAAGAAGAGATAGAATGCATATTGAGAGTGAGTGCTGATACAAAGCAAATTATTTGGGATTGGCTTCCGGACCATGATTATGATCAGGATTTCAGTGACGCATATATGGAGGAATTAGAAGAAAGCGATGATGGTGGCAGCATTGATGATGGTGATTATAGTTGTGATGATAATGAAGATGATAACATCAGTCAACAATCAGGAATTGGAGAGTATCAACAGAAAGTTTCTTGTTCTTATGATTCTGATTATGAGGCAGAAAGTACTGCAGAGTCACTACCAGTTGACTCCAAGATACCTCTCTCCACAATAGGGGAGAAAAGCTCTTCCTCTTATGTAACGCCCTGTGCCAGGTTAGCTGGGGTTTCTACTAAAGGAGGGTTGCTCCAGCAGTTCAACAGAGTCGAGTCCGGTCCTCATCGTGTCAGTTGGTCATCTGCATTTAAGAAATCGAGAATTCTTAATAGCACAGATTATATGGATACAGAAGAATATGAAGTCAAATCCGTGAAAGATGATGGTGAAGAAAAGAATGGAGGAAATCGAAAGAGCTCACTGACTTCCCCTGCTTCAAACTTCACATCTATGAAAGAAGAATCCGATCCGTGTAAGCAAACTAGTAGAAACCAATATCTCTTTTTCCAAGAAGTTTGTGACGAGACAAGCATGGTCGCATATAACCTTATCGGTCGCTTAATGAAAACATTTGTGGAGGAACAAGGCCTAGATTTAGACCAGAAAGATAGCTTGTATCTCGGAGGTGAATTTGTAAACCAAGAAGATACTCCAGGTAAAAGAAGAGGGGCAAAATATTCTCTTTACATTTTATTTTGCCAAAAGTTATATATACTGCAGAATATTTATTGATAAGACCTACTTGCAATTAGATGAAAACGATAATCTTCATGAGGATGCATCCCTATTAAGGGTTCATCTGGGATTTAAATTGGATAGAGATCTTGCTAGTACAGGTTTTGCCACCCATCTTTGGATGAGTCTAAAATATTCTTTCTTTCCTTTTTGGATAAGAGATGCACAATAAACTTTCAATGTTTCAATAATGTTTTCTTATAGCATTTCTATTTTCAACATTTAATTTTTTTTTATCTATTCAAATTAGTCATGAATTAAGTGACGCCACAATATTATATTCATTTACTTCCAAAAAAAAAAATGATTATATTTGTGATAAGGGAAAAAATTATCTTCTAGTGGATTTTTGATACCCTTCACTTAGTTGTTCTTGTAGTTTTCTTTCTGTTCTGTTGGTATAATTTAACACTAACCTGGCTTTCAAGTTGAAGTGATGCAGTTATATACTAGCATTCCCATTGTACCTGACATGTAATCTGCATTTACCTTCCAGAAGATTTTTGGTTTTCTTTATTTTTTTTTTTGTTAGCCTCAACAGCTTGTAGAACATTTGAACCCTGAAAACTCAACAGGCTCAGGCATAAGTTTTATTGTTCTAATTATCTAAATCAGTGGTAATCTCAAGCAATTGATTCTGCAGTTCTTCTTTTCGCATAAAATAAAATGGCTAATCAGTAAACGCAATTAATTACCAAATTTCTTAATATATTTTCACCTGTGTTCCAAGTCCCATTTATTCTTTCATCTACAATAAAGAAAAGCTGAAAATAGAAGTATGTTTTCCATTCCTAGGTACAGTTGAAGAAGAAAACTCAACTTTCTCTAAAGAGAATGTGAGCAAGTCATTTATCAGAGTCATTGAAGAGCTAATGCCTTCCCTATCCAAAAGGTATTCTTCTTTCTGTATAAAATGTGCTGAACCAAAGATGAAAAGATGTGGACTTAGTAACTTTTATGTGTCACTGCAGGGGAATTGAGAGATTGAAAGAGTTGATGGGCGAATCATAGCCCTCTTTGAGGCATTGATGATTGACAAGAAGGATAACAAGAAATGCTTCCTCACCTCTTAAGTGTGCTGGCATTCATGGTATTATCTTTCTTCCCGACACCAATGTGTTCAAAGATGATTCCTCACCGATGTGCAATAGAAAGTACATGCATAGGAGATGATGTTGTATTTAGTTATCAAGTTTCTCATTGGTATGATGCCGTGTATGTTTTTGTGTTCGTTCTTTTTCCTCCATAGTCCATATGTTATGTGAACTCTTCTGCTTATTCTCCGCCTTGCGCTGTCGTTTACCTTGTCTTTGTCTCTTTGTAGGTAAGATTACTAGTGATTTTGCCACATTCAGAGACTTGTATCGACCAAGGTTACCAATGCAACAGGTGGTTCTATTGCAAACAGCCTTTTGATTTATGAACCAAATTTGCGTGAATCAAATGTCTGTTGCTTCTCCTACAGGTATTAATTTGATTTGATTTCTCTTCTGCTGTGAATCTTTCTGTTTTTTTTCTGTGCTCTTCCAAAGATTTCTTATTTGATTTCATCTCTAATCTATGTCATGGTTATGCGGAATTTTCAAAGATGGAGCTTGAGACAGCAGATGGACCTAAGTACAGCGGCATCAGTGGAGATCTAGTGCTACTATTTTTGCCAAAAATTTTCTCTTTTTTCTTTAACAAAATAGTAAGTATTTGCGCCATAAACTCCAGAGAATGAAGCGTTTCAATCAAGAAGACATGTTGAAGTTGTTGAACATTTTACTTCTTCAAACGTGCTACTGCATACAGATTGTTTGGTCAACCTGGGGGCTATATGCAGATTGCAGTCTGATTACAGCTGTTGATAGAAATTATCTGAAGGTTTCTGTCCTAATTGGTGTTCTCTGTTAAGTTCCTTTGATGGATGATTTTACCACCCGAGAGTTAATTCAACCCATGTGGTTCAGTATATAATTTGAAATGTACAAATTGTGATTTTCACTTTGGAATGTCAAAAATGCTTCTTGCTATTGTCGACAATGCAGAACATTATCACTCTCTTCCTATATTCTTGTTCTGATTGTCAAAAGGGTTTGGGCCCAAATGAAATGGAATTCTGAAGGAGGGTGCGGCTCAGTCTGTGACGAACTGGGTTACTGGGTTTGGGCTCGTGCCATAATGCTCGTGTTCGGGCTGGACCAAGCAGACCAGTCCACCTTATTGGGCCAATTTTGACTATATTGACTAGGCTAAACTCAGGTGGAGCTGAACTGGATTTAAACAATCAAGCTAGCTAGGAACTCTCAAAATCTAACCTGCAACTTTGTGTTTTAAGATTTTGTTTAAACTATTGAAAGTTAAAAAAAGAAATGACTCAAAATGTTTGTGAATTAAGAAAGTAAAAATTTACTCTCAGCTGATATATAGAAAATTATGCATACATCAAATTTACTTGTAGAACCCTAATACAATTAAGTAAAAAAAAAAAAAATGGAAAGGACCTCTAATACAAGTACAAATCATCATTCACCAAAGTGCCTCCATTCAAGACATGCAAATGCAACCATGCATACATATCACATCACAGTAACTCTCATACAAGCTGCCAAGTCAGGAAAACAGCAACTATTATTACATCTACAAGCAAGGAAATTTTCTACTTTTAACAATGACTCGTATAAAATGGATATACAGGTTGTGATTAAGGTCAATGCAGAGTCCTCAATCTTCAGTACCTATAAAAAGCTTGCATTTCTACTGCCTCTTATACTATATATATATATATATATATATACACACAGACCTATACAAACATATTGACTACATATGTATTTTGATAGTTTCACATCATCTTCCTTCTTTCCTCCGTAATCTTGCAACATCAACTTGTGCCAGGACATAAAGATGTGTTCTTTAACCATCCCATCATACCGAAATGGTGGTAGCTGTGTAGCTCTAAAAACAGTACAAGGTCTCCCTTTTTTTTTCCTGGAATTGCATAATTTGAGGAAGTACTCAGGTGCAAATGCATAAAAAGCTTACGCCACTTTACACCCCTGTGAGGAGCATGTAGAAATCACGAGGACGGACCCAACAAACTAGTCTTGGAAGTAGACTGATTTGAGTCCTCCAATGATAATGTAACATCCATCTACTATGAGCCAGTGCCCAGAAAGCAATTGCTGCTGCCTGAGCTGCCCATAGGACAAGGCAAATCACGAACAAGGAACTTCACACTGCGTTTCCCGATATCATCCAGTATCTCAAGACACTCTTGTAAA
Organism: Carica papaya; assembly: GCF_000150535.2. Next base: position 2,324,553 of record NW_019014683.1, on the reverse strand, counting down.
TCCGAGTCATTTACCAACATCACCCACTCCTCCTCGTCATCCAGGTACTTGAGCTGGAATGTTCCACTTTGCAATTTGAACCTCTTCCCTACTTCCTCGTACAGTTGAAAAAACCCTGCACAAGGGTCAAACTTGAATCGAATTGTGTCCTCTCTATAACTAGCTTTGACAGTGATTTTGGATCCGCTCTCTCCACAGTTTACCTTGACCTTTGAATGCTTCCCCTCCTCAAAGCTCAGATAACTTGATGAACTGGCATGCACCAATGAACCTGAGCCATTCGATGAATCTGTCATACTTGAACAACTAGGCTGGTTATGTTCAATATTTCCATCATCAGCTTCCATTCTGGTATCCATATCATCTGCAGCAGCCAATGACTTTGAGCTCTCAGACACGAAGTGGCAAACCCAATTTTTATCTTCTTTTGTGACAAAAGAGGCCGACGAGACATTTTCTTGGAAAGCCCAAGCCTGAGAGCCGAGGTTAGACCCTTCGAATGAGCGTGCATTCACAGCCACTGACTTGGAGTCTTCGCTACAATCTATCACAGGCATGGTCACTGACTTTTCTGTTTCCCCCTTATAAGTATTGGGAATGAGCATACTCTGTACGGGGCCTACTTGATTTCCCCCCATAGAGCACTCATCTTCCTCCAATTTAACTATAAATTTCTCACCATCAGGGCAAGGGGCTGAAGGTACCAGAAAGGCTCCCTGGCTCATGGTCTCAGGGTTTCTCACAGACAAATTTTTTTCAGAGAATATAAGATTCTTTCGTACATCAAAGTCTTGAATGACAGATCCTGCTGGCACAAAACCCCCTGTTGCTGGATCAAACTTCAATCCTCCTTCCACCCCCTGAACAGAATCAAGCACAGTCTGTATTTTCCTCAACGAACGATTCACCTTGTTAATCTTGCGAGACGGCCACCTAGAGATCCCATGTTGCCTGCATATCCTTTTCAGTGTTGTGGGACAAACTACCGCAAAACCAAGAAAGTCAAGAGTTAGAATAGAAATATTTGAAACTCCCATATATGTTAAAATAATTGTCTATATGACATTAAACTCCTGTGTTATGGATCTTACCACCAATGCTTTTTGCAGCATCCTTGAGGCTACCAGAAAAATACTGTTGTAGAACACTCAAACTGACATTCTTCTCTGCTGTACTTTTCTTTTTCTCCTGCTGTTTTCTATAACCAGTCATCGCCTACAAAAGGCATCATTAGATGTCAGGGTGGAAGACTAGATCTGGCAAGTGGGACACAACTTGAAAACACAATTTATTTCACAACAAATTTGGGAGATTTGGCTTTTCCTCAATGATATACGGATCAAATCAAGTGATCACAAATAGAAAATGTAAGATGCATAGTTAAAATCACAAGTTCCCCCTTCCTTCCTCATCTTGCTTTTTCGAATTGCCCACATAAGATTTGGGGAAGGAAAGTTGAAAGAGATGTTATTCTATCCATTCACTAATTATGGATAACTTAGTCTCTTTACATTTGCATCTATAGTTTCGTATTATCATAATGAAGCTCGCATTTAGATGAGTAAATGAATTACATTAATTACATATCAAATAATCATATGCCAAAACAATACAACAAATTACCCTCTCCTTTTGGTTTTTCTGTTTGTTTGCTCATGGAAAAATTAAAATAGGGTCATGGGGATAGAATCCATGATATCCCTGAGCCCAAGTCTCTTCTACAAATTTATCCTCCTAAGTTGTGTTAAGTCCTCAGGTTGAGGATTTTGGTAGATAAATCAAAAGAGTCAAACCTGAATTAGTGCCCCAGCTCAAGAGTCAAGAGAGGTTAACTCTATGAGCCTGTTTGAATCATGCACCAAAAATATTAAAATTCAATTATTTAACTGTATTGTACTCTGATTTTTCAATGCTTGTAACGTACCTAGTTTGTAAAGATAGTCATATTCCCCTACTTTAAGTAAGCCACAAAGTGTTGAGATAAAAATGCAAAATGAGCCAACTGTCCAATCAATTTAACTTCAAGAAAATGTTCACGTCAGTAGGCAAAAGCTTAAGACCATGAATTTACCAGCATTAACCAGTTCACTAAGGCAAGATAACCATAAGATTTCTTGTAATAGTAAATCACGAATAGGCAATAGATTCTTATAGATCTCAGTCAACCCAATATAAGTTTCACCCATGGTACCTGGACATGTAATGTGTCCATGTGTAGCATGCAACTTCAAGAAGAGTCTTCCATAATCGACCTTCAAACCAATCTACTCAACTTTAAAACTACACCAGATACCAATGAAAACTAAACTCTTCTTTTGTCATCAATATTTCTAGGATTCTACTATCTTAACAATCTAGAAACCAGATAACACCCAAATCCCACCTGTCAGCATCACAACACAATGTCTCAGTTCCTTCCGTTAAAAGCCCCTCGAATATGATGCTAAATCGTATTACTCTTGGCATCAATAACTGAGGTACTGATCTTCTAAAAGTTTGAGCTGTCTGGGAACGGAACCAGTATTATACTCTAAACTCTTTAACAGCTCCAGTTCTAGCAATATTCAACTAGTGAGTTTTGCTAGCAATTCCCGAGCATGGGTCCACCAATAGTTAGGATCGGAAATGATATACAAGGAAAAGGGAACTTTCCAAGATTCAAACACAGAACCTTTGAATACCATGTTAGTGATTATTTCCAAATTTTTAACTGATTTAACAAAACATAACTTTATATTTTAAAATCTATCAAGGTAAAAGTGGGAGTTGAATTTATAGACATCATATAAGGAATATGCTTCATTCTCAGTAGACAGATATTCATGCTTTCTATTTGGAAGAAGTTTTGAACCTTGAGTTCTCAAAGGAGACGTCCATAGGATCCACCTTCTATTGATAGGTCCTGCAGCCTCGACCACTGCTGGATGTTGATGAAGCCCTTATCTCATCTAGAGACAAAAGTTACTTTCAGACGACCCTTTTCAGGGAGCTCCGCTCAGATTCACTAGAAAGCCAGCATTAGAATGGTAGAATTTTTTGTTTTAAAAAAAATAAAAGTGTAGATGTGTATTTGAAAGGTGCAAGGAGCACCGTCCATATACAAAAATTTACATGTCGATTA
>NW_019014683.1:2277235-2305389 GCF_000150535.2 Carica papaya | reverse complement strand
GGTGTGGCGGCAGGCGGCGGCGGCCGGCTTCTGGTTCGTCTTCTCCGGCGAGGGCAGGCGGCTAGGGTTTGGGGTCTGGTGTGGGGGTCTTATTTATACCCTTTTGCCTTTTGATCTCAGCCGTCCATTTTGATTTAATTTGGGCCGTCCGTTTTTGATTAAATCTGGGCCGTCTGTGTGATTAAATCTAGGCCGTCCGTGCGCGCGATTGATCTGGGCCGTCCGATCGCGCGCACGCGGATCGCCAACGTGGCCCGTCCCCGGTTGACGTGGTTTTACCACGTGGCAGGTCCTGGTTGGCCAGGCCTGCTGACGTGGCTGCTGACGTGGCACACACGTTTTTTTTTTTTCAATTTCTTCAATTTCCCCGAGCACTACATGATACCCCATCCGATATGAGACAACGTTCAGGGTAGGGTTTCCTATTGTACCCGGTCCGTCCACCATCTCTCATAATATTCAGTAAGGCTGTTGTTTCATCTATTCACTTAATCACACAATATTTTCATTTTCTTTTAATCTCTATTTTTCCAGATCAACTGTAATCTCATAAACAAACAAATATGCATTAGGGAATGCAATCATATCTCGATTTTTTAATTTAACAGTAGTTACATAATGCAACAATACATGCATTCAAACTATAAAATCGATAAATCAGATACTATCATGCATTTAAACTATAAGATAAATTAACAGAGAACAATTTCCGGTTCTACCTCCATTAGTAACCCGTAATTAATTATAGATATTATCTAAGTTTTATAAAATACCATATTTTTTAAAATTAAATTTCAATTTCATAACAGATGACAGGGTGAAGGATTCTTACTCAATTTGGTGTCTGAAAAGCTAAACTGTTCATTGCGCCTATAGGCGGTTTTCAGGTTCCCTGAATTTTTTTTCAGAAATCAACACGCGCTATAAGTACCTACAAATATTCCAAACAAACCCAAAATCAGTCTCAGGGTCCACTTTGCCCAATTTTAGAATTCTGCAACGGCGGTGGTCCACCTCGGGTCGACTGTTTTCGGTCGAATTTGGCCGATTATGCCTTAATCCCTGCGAAAAATATGTTAAGGGACCTTGGTTGGCTGAAAAAATACAAAAAATCAAAACTCACCGGCGATGGGGCTCTCCGGTGCGACGACTCCTCCAGCTCACGTTGCAGTTAAGTATTTTGTTCTGGTCAACCTGTAGAGAAGAAAACGGTGATCACAACGGTGGAAAAATCATGCAGAACGGGAATCGAAAAGGGCCTCATCGGAGGCATTTTGTAGAATTTCCCGTGGCGCCGCTGCCAGGCTTCGCCCATGTTTTTCGGCCAATCGACCGGTCTTTTATATCTATCACTGCGAAAAAACACGTTAGGGGGCCTTGGTTGGCCGAAAACAATAAAAAAACAGAAACCTATCGGCGGTGGAATTTTTCGGTGTGACAGCTCTACCGATTCACCTTCGCGGCTATGTGTTTTTCTTTGGTCAACCTATAAAAAATAGAACAGTGAACACAATGGAGGAAAAATTGCACAAAACAAAAATCGAGAAGGGACTCATCAGAGGCAATTGGGGGGTTTTGCCCGCAGCGGCACCATCGGACTTTACTCGCAGTTTCTAGCTCACCCACCATTTGTTTTACTCTAATATGGCCATAAGGGTGCTCGAAATCTAATTCTGAGTGGGTGAGAGAATTTTTACATTTTTTGGTGATCAAAGGTGGCTCCGATGTAGTGGCGGGTGGCGGGTGACGCTCTTCTCTGGCAGCTAGTTCTTCTTCTTCAGTGGGGGGCTGGCGGCTAGGTTTCAGGTTCTGTGTGATACAAAATATTTATACCCATCTCGCATTAATTTGGGCCGCTCATCACGTTTAATATCGACCGTTCAATCGTGCCTAAAGAGAAAACGAATCTGAATCGTTCATCGGGTTTGATTTCGACTGTCTGATCGTGCCTAAGGAGGAAACAAATCTGAATGATTCATCGTGTTTAATTTTGACTGTCCGATTGCACCTAAAGATAAAATAAATCTGCACCGTTCATCGCATTTGATCGTGACCGTCCAATTACACATGAAGAGGGAACAGATTCTGACCGTCCACGCGGTGGAAGACTTCTGGGTTGTCCGATCGCGGGGCACGCGGATCGCCAGTGTGGCCTCCCACGTGGCACCGAGTCAGTGTACCTTGTCACATGGCGCGCTCCGATTCATCGAGCCTACTGACTGGGCAGTTCTATGTGGCAACATTTTTTAAAATTGTGTTTGGACCTCCAGTTTCTGATTTTTATTTCAAAAACACCATCCAAACCCAATTTTTCTGCTTTTTTTACCAAAATTATTTTTAATCTCATTCCTAATCTATTTTTTTTCTAAATAAAATAAAAATTTCATTAAATTCATTTATAAAATATATTTTGTTTTATTTTTTATAATTTTTAAATTTAACAAAATTTATTACCGGTTAATTTTTCGAGCCCGGGTATTACAATTGAAGTGCAATTAGACATTTTCTATTATAATATATTAAAAGAGACTTTTATAATATATTTAAAAGTATACATGTGCTACAAGCATTTCAAGGTTTTATAAGCTTGTCTAAATTTGGCAATTTCCCACTTGTAGATTATTGTCCAACATCTTGATATTAAATGAAGGGTAATATATATTTTGATTAATTTAACATATAGCACTATTTGTAATTAAAAGAATATAATTACTTTATTGTATTTAATAAAATTTATATATAATATGTATAATAAAAGAAGTATAGGTAGTAAAACATAATGGATATTTATTGTCAAGTGGTACTATGACATTACTCTCTTACTAACTTTAATAATGATTATGAAATATAATTATATAAAAAGTACTAAAAACAATAGTAGATGCATATTAGCTATTATAACTCATATTTTTTTAAAATTTATACTTGAAGAAGTTTATGCTCGTGTTATTAATGATATGATGCGTATCACATAGTTCGTTTTGTGATGTAAGCAACATTTGTTATGTCGTGTTCTTTTTTTATTTTTCTCTTTTCTCTGTTTTCTAGATTTTACATGAATGAGAGATTGTAATTATGACTTTTATGATGATTTATCTTTTTTGTTATCAATAAAATACATATGCTTTTTATCATATATTATTTTGTTGAGCTCTGAAAATCTGTTCAATACTTCTATTTTTTAATGGCTTTTTGATTTATATGTCGAACCATTTGATTTATATGTTTTGTGCAGTTGTCTTGATCAACCTCTAGCTCTCTTTCGCGCACATTTTTTATTTAATTTTTGTTTAACTCTAACTCTATCATTAACAATATATTCGAGAACTTTACTATTAATAATGTTTATATGGAGTATGGTAAAAAATTATACTTGTTATAAAGAATTATTTCAACAATGTGAATTACATTAGTGAACATAAAATATTTGATTACGCATAATTATAATCAATAAAGCTATAGTCAATTAATGCTACTATTCATATAACTCATAAGAGAAACGTATTACATCATAATACTTCCTATATACTCAATTTGAACTCTGTACATGCTAATTCTTTTTTTGCCCATATTATAATTATTAAGCAAGTTAGATTTTTACTAATTTGGTACTAAAAGTTGACCATTAATCTTAATATTGTAATATCCGAGTCCGAAATTTGGTTCGGAATTAATTTTGAATTTTTTTAAAAATGTATAAATATATGATTTATAAATTTATGAATTTTATTTAATGTAAAATTAGAAAAAAAAAATAAGTTGAAAATGAAATTGAAAATAATTTTTGAAAAAATGGGTAAAAATTTGGGTTCGGATGGTATTTTTGAAAAAAGAATAAAAAACTGGAGGTCAAAATACAATTAAGAAAGTTGCACCACGTAGGATCGCCCAGTCAGCAGCTCCGACGAACCGGAGCGCGCCGCGTGGCAAGGCACCATGACTTAGTGCCACAAGGGAGGCCACACTGGCAATTCGCGTGCCCGCAATCGGACGGCCCGAAAGTGTTCTCGCGCGCGTGGACGGTCCGTATCCGTCCCCTCCTCAAGCGCGATCGAACGGTCGTGATTAAACGCAATGAACGGTTTAGATTCATTTTCTCTTTAAACGTGATCGTACGGTCGAGATCAAATCGCGATGAACGGTTCAAATTCATTTCTTCTTTAAACACGACTATATGGTCGAGATCAAACGCGATGAACGATCCAGATTTAAGAGAGACAAGTATAAATATCTCGCATCACACTAAACCAAAATCATATCTGCCAGCCTCCCGCCGAAGAAGAAGAACTAGTCACCGAAGAAGGGAACCGACCGTCGCCCACCACCGCGCTGAAGCCACCTCTGACCACCAAAAAAGGTAAAAATTCTCCTATCCGCTCGAAATTTGATTCTGAACACACTCATGACCAAATCGGAGCAAAAAAAAAAAACTGCAGATGAGCTGAAAACTGTGCGTAAAGCCCGACAGCCGTCGCGGATAAAACCCGAAATTGTCTTCGATGAGCCCATTTCCGTTTTCTATTTCATGCGATTTTTCCACTATTGCGTTCACCGTTCTATTTTTTACAGGTTGACCGAAGAAAAATGTTCAACTGCGAAGTTGAGCTGGCAGAGCTGCCGCACCGAAAAATGATAGAGCCGATAGGTTTTTATTTTTTGACTTTTTTGGGCCAACCAAGGCCCCCTAACGTATTTTCTCGCAGGGATAAGTATAAAAACCGATCGAAACTGGCTAAAACTGGAAAAAAATAGCCAAGTCGAGGCAAACCGCCACCGCGGGCGATGGTGCCATTGTTGGAGCACGACGGTGCCGCCGTGACGAAATTCTAAAATTGGCCGAAAAAATTTTTTAACACCGATTTTGAGTTTTTTGAGGTATTTTTAGATACATGAAGTGTGTTTTAATCTCTGCAAAAAAAAATCAGGAGACCCCAGAACCGCCAATAGGCACAGTTGAAAGTTCGGTATTTCGAACACCGATTCGAGTAATAATCTTTCACCTTATTCCCTATTATGAAATTAAAGCTTAATAATCGGTAATATAGTATTTTGTGTAATTTAAAAAATTTTGAGAATAATTACAGGTTACCAATTGAGCCGGAAACTGGTTAATCATTTATTTGTTATCTTATTTAACTGATAGTTAAATTTACAGCTTTAAATACATGATGATATTGTAGAATGGTTAATTGATTCAACTGTGTTTCCTTGATGTATATATTACTTGTCTTGCGTGATTTACGATTGATTGTGAAATTTGTAATTAATATGCAAACAGAAAAATGAGTAGTTATATGAATTAATGAATGGTAGCCTTATTGGATATATTTGGAGATGGTGGACGGATCAAGTGCATAAAAACCTTACTATAAATATTGCCTCATACCGAACGGAGTATCGATGGTTAATATTTTTAGTGCTCATACCGGACGGGGTATGAGGACAGCCGGTTAGTAGACAATTTTGAATATTGGTTCACACGTAGTGGGACATCCCTATGCCCCCCCTAGGATACCAATAGGTAAATAAAAATAGAAAGTTATTGTTCTTACTCACTTGAATATATAATTAGAATGTTATTTGAGTTATTGCCTCAATAGATCGATTTTAGAAATCTCGCAACAGTAAATGCATGAAATAAATTGTTTTCCTTATGATAAATGAATTTTCTTAAATCAATAGCTCAATTGGTTATTTTTATGATTTTTACCAACCTTCAGTTTCTGTATCGGTGAGTAGTGCGATATTCTTACTGATGCAGTGTAACTCACCATTTCATTAACTATTTCAGATCAAGAGGACTAATACCTAAATCCCGATCGACAAGAGAGTTGTGAATAGTTCAACACCTGGACTTCTTCAAAAGCTAGTGAAAGTCGTCCTAATATGCTCAATTGTTTACTTTTCGTTTGTTCTTGTATAAGAGATATTTTCGTAACTCTATTGGGTATTTTAAACTATTATATAAGAAATATAAACCATAACTCTATTATTCCGCTTCCGCATTCAATTAATGTCTTTATTTCTTTTTAAGTTTCGAAACTTTACAAGTGTTCACTCAAACCCTAACAACTTGATAGAATTAATAAAAATAAAATACATAAATGAGCTTATGGATTAGTTCAGTCTAATTATAATTGTCTATTAGTCTAAATTCATATTCATACGTGTATTATAATTATATGATATCGAGTCCCTATTAAAACTATAGTCAATTAAGTGAACATTTGGTTTAATCAAATTATTTTACAATTATAAATCAAATTTGAAAAAAAAAACCCGAATAATAAAAAAAAGATAATTTATGTAACGGCCCCGGAAATATTAAAATGAAATGAGTATTTAAATATATCAAATGCGGAAGCGAGATCAAAATTTCAGTTAACATCCATTACACGAAAAACCAGAAACGTACTTAAAATATAAAAGATTAAACTAACTAAGAGAGAAACTCGAAAATAAAACTATGAGTATGACTACAGAGTCTCTAGGTATCCCCTTCGTCGTCCTCCTGCGGAACGGGCTCGGGAACCATGTCTTCCTGATCTGAAATGGTTAAATAAGGAGTGAGCTACACTAGCCCAGTAAGAACATCACGATATCTCACCGTCACGGAGGTAAAGGTGGGTAGAAAAACACAAAAAAAACTAATGGAGCATAATTTACAATAAACTCGTTTATTAACATGAAAACTTTTACCATCCACTTACCTTGGTGGAATTTATGAAAACAATATGAGAAAAACAATAACATCATCATAATCATTGAATAATCTAAGCTGTAAAACATAACACTTATCACGCCTCTTGTAATTCAATCATTGTACAACATATCTTTTTCTCATTTACCAGCCTACTAGTATCCGTGGGGGTCCATAGGGGTTCCGCTACCCGTTAACCTTTAACATTCATAATCAGTTTCCAGGGCCGTCCCCATACCCCGTCCGGTATGGGCGCCAAAACCATGAACCTCAATACCCCGTCCGGTATGAGGGTGAAACGGGCCGTCCCCATACCCCGTCCGGTATGGGCGCCAAAACCATAAACCTCAATACCCCTTCCGGTATGAGGGTGAAACGGGCCGTCCCCATACCCCGTCCGGTATGGGCGCCAAAACCATAAGATCTCCATACCCCGTCCGGCATGTGAGACCACAATCCCGGTAGGGTTCCCTACGGACCCGGTCCGTCCACCATCTCCCAGGATATCTAGTCAGGCTGACCCCCATAATACAATTATCAGTCTACACAATCTTTCATTTTCCTTTTCCTCAATCAGCATCATCAATTCACATTTAAACAAGCAAATCGTAATTCATACCAAACAGACAACATACAGTATCAGTTTTCAGTCATTCAACCCATAATTAATAAAAACGTAGTACATGCACACAAATCTGTAAAATGAACACATCAAACCTCATTTTGCATTTAAAGCTGTAAACAGGCCAAATAACAGTAAATCATCAATCACACTAGACTCGGGCTCCATTAGCAACCTTAAGCAATTTCACACATGCGTTAATTCAAGAAATACCGTTTTATCATTTTGAACTTTAATACCGTGATAGGAAATAGGGTGAGGGGTCCTTACTTGTTTTCGAGATCCGAATACGATTCACAGTGTGCCTGCAGGCCGTCCCTAATTTTCCCTGAATTTTTCCCGGGGAACTGAAACACACTAACAGTACCTGCACGTGTTCCAAAAAAAATCCAAATTAGGCCCAGGGCCCCTTTCGGACCAAATCGCAACTCCGGCACGGCGGCTCCGCCGTGCTCCGGCGACGGCACCGCCGCTGGCGGCGGCGAGTCGCCTCGGGTTGACTGTTTCCGGCCGTTTTCGGCCGAATTCGGCCACACTCGCATTGGTCCTTGTCAGAAAACAACCCTAGGGCCCTCGGGGGGCCAAAAAATCACGGAAAAACGGAGCTTACCGGCGGCGGCGCTCTCGGGTGCAGCGGCTCTCCGGCGAGGTTCGTGTTTTGGTGATTCGGCTCCGGTCAACCTGTAGAGAAAAGAATGGTGATCACGGTGATATAAAAATTGCATCGAACGGAGGCCGGGAAGGGCCTCTTCGGAGGTAAAAACCGAGAGGGGGCGCGGCGGCGCCGCTGGGCTTCGGCCGCGTATTCCGGCCGTTTGGCCAGGATTTCGGCCTCGATTTGGCCATAGGAGGAATCAGCGGGGAAAAACGAGTCGGGGGTATGAAATTTACCTCAATCGGCGGTCAGAAATTTCCCCGGTGCGGCGGCGAGTGGCGGCGGGTGGCGGCGGTCGGCCTCTGGTTCGTCTTCTCCGGCGAGCGGCTGGCGGCTAGGGTTTTTGGTCTGGTGTGGAGGTTCTATTTATAACCCCTTGCCTTTTGATCACAGCCGTTCATTTCGTTTTAATCTGAGCCGTTCGTTTTTGATTGAATCTGGGCCGTCCGTGCGTTTGAATCTGGGCCGTCCGATCGCGTGATTGATCTGGGCCGTCGGATCGCACCCACGCGGATCGCCAACGTGGCTCCTTTCGGAGTGACGCGATCTTGCCACGTGGCAGGCCCTGGTTGGCCGGGACTGCTGACGTGGCTGCTGACGTGGGGCCCCCCCCTTTTTTTTTTTTTTTTTTTGTCGGGTGCTACAATTTAAATTCTACAAACTTCAAATGTATTATCAAAACTACTTGAAAATTCACATTAATTAAAAAAATCACTAAAAATAATAATTTTCAATTATGGTCAAATTGTAGAAATAAAAATATAATGTTTATAAAAATAATCAATGTTAAATAACAAGTAATAATAGGGCTAAAACGGTAATTACAGAGGGCATTACAAAATTGTCAAGAGAGTTGGAAAAAAGGACAAGTGGGGGGGGGGTGGGGCACGTGCTAGTTAGCGAGTGAGACAGAAACTGGATCTCGAGAATCTTGTTTTGAATTAGATTCCAAAACCGCTTTCAGATCCTACTGGCGTGCGCGTGGGGTCCACATTCCTGCATAACGTATTACGCCAACCAAATCAAAGCTGTCCCATGTTTTTCATTAATTTTAATCACGTCATTTGCTTATCTTAATCCGGGATTTTTGTTTGATACATATTTTAATATGGATTTAATTTAAGCCAACCCCAATTATATATATATATATATATGACAACTATATGAGAATATTCTTACGTTTGACTTTATTTAAATTATAATTAAATTATTTAAATGGTGAATTATATTAATTATAGCGGCTTATTTATATACGTAAATGGCTATTTTTAATATTTATCATATTAAACTATAGAGAAAAAAAAGGTATTAATACAAGATTCTAGATCCTATAGTATCTTAGGGGAGTATTAATTAATTTATTAAATATATGTATTATATTTAATTAATAAGTATATTATTAAAAAATAAAACAACCAAATACTTTTATATTACTTTAATTATAGTAAATATATGTGAAAATCAATAAAATATTTTGGGATTGCTTGTTTTGATATATATTTATACAAATAAATATGTTGAAATTAATCTTTAGTTTAAAATTTCATTTAATTGAAAATGAGCAAATATTAATTTGTATAATATTTTCATAACACGTTTTAATTTGTATCTATGTATGCACATACCCAGCTCATAGATAGCTATATAATTATGTGTGTGTGTGTGTATATATATATATATATGTATTTATGTGGTGAAGTTTGAACTCATTCCAAGTTGCAATTTTTTAAATATTTCTATCAATATAAAATCATTTACTAAAAAAGAAAACTATTTCTATCAATATATACCTTTTTCTAATTTTGGTTTTTCATTTATTTAAAAATAAATTTTTAAAGGGAAAAAATTAATAATTCAATGGAGGATTCAAAGTGCCACGTCATCATATGAAATACTAAAGTAATAATGAAAATTTCACTATTTTTAAAGTGAAGTTTGAAAAAAGTTAATTATTTAAAAAAATGGGTGAGATATGGTTTGCTCGGACATAGTCTAATTTTGTAATACCCGGATCCAAAAAGCAGTATGCGATAAATATTTCTTATGAAATTATTTTATCAAAATAAATAAATAAATAATTTATTTTAGTTTTATTTTCTTGAATTTTTGAGAAAAATTAAATTGGTCACGAAATTGAAAATAATTTTGAAAAAAATGGGTGAAAATTTGAGTTCAGATGATATTTTTAAAAGAAAAATTAGAAACAGGAGGTTAAAGTGAAAAAAAAAAAATTCGACTACGTGAAATGGTCCAGTCAGCAGTCCCGAAAAACCGAAACACATCATGTGTCGAAACAAGCTGACATTGGCGCCACGCGGGAGGCCATGCGAACAATCCGCGTGCCCAGCGATCCAATGGCCTAAGTTCGATTCCGCGCGCGTGAACGGCTCAGATTCGTTTTCTCTTTATGTGTGATCGGACAGACAAGATCAATCACGATGAACGGTTTAGATTCGTTCCCCTCATTAAGCGCAATCGAACGGACGAGATCAGTCGCGATGAACGACCCAAATCGACGCAGGATTAGTATAAATACCTCACGTCGCAGAGGAACCCAAACCCTAGCCGCCAGCCCCCGCCGGAGAAGAAGAACCAGGCGCTGGAGAATAAGGCCGACCGTCGCTGCACTAGAACCACTACTGACTGCCAAAAAAGGTGAAAAAATTTCAAACTCGCTCGAAATTCGATTTCGAGCCTCCCTGTGGCCATATCGAAGCAAGAGGGACAGTGGGTGAGTCTGAAACTGTGGGCAAAGCCCAGCAGAGCTGCCACAGTTAAAATTCAAAAATTCCTTTGATGAGCCCCTTCTCGCTTCTCGTTTCATGTAATTTTTTGATCATTGTGTTCACCGTTATTTTTTGTGCAAGTTAGCCGAGGAAGGAACCCCAACCGCGAAGGAGGACTGGTGGAGCCGCCGCAAAAAAGAAGATTAAGTTTGAATGGAACGAGGACTGTGAAAGGAGATTTACAGAACTCAAGAAGCAGTTGACTATTGCACCCGTGTTGGCTTTACCGAGTGGGATAGGTGGATATATAGTTTATAGTGATGCCTCCTACCTAGGGTTGAGTTGTGTTATGATACAGCATCGAAAGGTCATAGCCTATGGGTCTAGGCAGTTGCAAAGTCATGAGAAAAAATTACCCCATCCATGACTTGGAACTTGCCGCCATTATCCATGCCTTGAAGACCTGACACCACTACCAATATAGAATTTTTTTTTAGATTTATACTGACGGTAAGAGCTTGAAACACATATTCACTTAGAATGATCTCAACATGCGTTAGAAACATTTGATAGAGCTCCTTAAGGACTATGATTGCAATATTTTGTATCACCCGGGCAAGAGCAATGTGATAGCTGACACGCTCAGTAAAAAAAGTGCAGGTATATTAGCTCACATAATGGTTTCTAAATGCAGGGTAATAGGGGTCGCACAACATATACGACTTCAAGACTTGAAGAAAGTTATATGTTTGACCCACAGTCGTTCAATCCCGAATTGATCTAGAGAATAAAAGAATCTCAATAAACCAATTCCACCATAGCAGCTCTCAAGAAGGATGCAGAATAGGGAGTAAATCCAGATTTTTGAGTATCTAGTGATGGGTTGCTTAGGTTTCAAGACAAAGTGTGTGCTCCAGATGATAATGAACTAAAGAGGAACATCATGACAGAGGCTCACAGCTCAACGTTCGTCATACATCTCAGAAGTACTAAAATGTATCAAAGTATGCGACTCTAATTTTGGTGGAGCAGGATGAAGAGAGAGATAATTGACTTTATCTCCAAGTATCTGGTTAAGATAGAGTATCAACACCCGAACAGACTACTTCAGCCATTATCAATCCCATAGTAGAAGTGCGAACATATCATAATGGATTTTGTGACTAGGTTACCTAAGGTCTGCTCAGGACATGATGCTATTTGGGTAATTTTCAACTGACTCACCAAGTCCTCTCACTTATTGGCTATCAAGATGATCTATCCATTAGTCAAGTTAGCAATAATATATATATGGGAGATAGTCAAGTTACATGGAGTTCCAATGACAGTAGCATCCGACAGAGACCCTAGGTGCACCTCTTGATTTTGGTCTACTTTTCAGCAGCCCATAGGAATGAAACTATCCTTTAGTATCGTATTCCACTCTCAAACCGATGGACAATCAGATAGGACAATTCACATGCTAGAGGATATGCTCTGAACTTGTGTTCTAGATTTCGGAGGCTATTGGGATGATCACTTACATTTGATAGAGTCCACCTACAATAACAACTACTAGATAAGTAACAGTATGGCCCCGTATGAGGCATTATATGGCCGCTTCTTCAGGTTGCCGATTTATTGGGAAGATGTGGGTGATATAAAAGTATTCGGTTTAGATCTTATGGAGGAGACTACAACCAGGATAGTTAAGATCAGTAAGAACATCTAGGTAGCTTAGAGTAAGCAAAAGAGTTATGCAGACAACCGGATAAGGGATTTAGAATTTAAAAAGGTGATCGAGTGTTTCTTAAGATCACCCATTTCAAGGGGATCAATAGGTTTGGCAAGAGGAAAAAATTAAATCTCCAGTTCATCAAGCCATTTGAGATTTTAGACTGGATTTGTACGACCCCCTACAAACTAGCACTACCTCCAGAGCTATCAGGGATTCATAATGTATTCCACGTATCCATACTATGCAAGTACAACCCAGACCCCTCACACATCCTATCCTATGAGTCCCTTTCACTCCATATGATCTATCCTATAAGAAGGTGTTGGTAGGTATTGTAAACTAGCAGAGTATAATACTTTAGAACCGAGAAATTTCCTTCATCAAGGTCCTACGGCAAAATCATAAGCAGGAAGATGCCACTTGGGAACTGGAATCAAACTTCATGGCCCAATACCCCTAGTTGTTCGACTTAGTGAGAGTGTGACCAATTTGATGGACCAAATTTTCTCAAGGGGGGAGAGTTGTAATACCTAGGCCCAAAAAACAGCCCAGGATAAATTTTTCTTATGAATTATTTTATTAAAATAAATAATTAATTTATTTTAGTTTAGTTTATTAACTTTTTGAGGGAAAAAAAATTAGGGACGAGATTGAAAATAATTTGAGTTTGGAGGTTGTTTTTGAAAGAAAAATTTGAAACAGGGGGTCAAAGTACAAAATGAAAAAATTTGGCCATGTGAAATGGCCTAGTCAATAGTCCTAATAAACTGGAGAATGCCACGTGTCGAAATAAGTGCCACGCGGACGATTCACGTGCCCAACGATCCGATGGCCCAGGTTCGATCCCACGCACGTGAACGACTTAGATTTGTTCATTCCTTAGGTGTGATCGAACAAATGAGATCAATCGTGATGAATGATCCAAATTTGTTTCCTTTTTAAGGACAATCAGACGAATGAGATCAATCGCGATAAAAAACTCAGATGGATGCGGGATGGGTATAAATACCTTGCATCGTAGGGGAACCCAAACCCTAACCTCCAGCCCCCGCCAGAGAAGAAGAATCAGGCACTGGAGAAGAAGGACAACTGCTAACTGTCATCGCACCGGAGCCACTGTCGAGCGCCAAAAAAGGTAAAATTTCTCTCTACATGTTCGAAATTTGATTTCGAGCCTCCTTGTGACCATATCGGAGCAAGAGAGACAGCAGGTGAGCCAAAAATTGCGGGTAAAGTCTGGCGGAGTAGCTGTGGCCAAAATCCAAAAATCCTTCCGATGAGCCCCTTCACGCTTTTTGTTTCACATGATTTTTTGATCATTGTGTCTACCATCCTTTTCTGTACAAGTTAGCCAAATAAGAAACTCCAGCCACGAAAGAGCATCGGTGGAGGCACTGCACCTGGAGATCCCCCTATCGGTAGGTTCGTTTTTTTATAATTTTTTGGCCAATTGAGGCCCCTAACGTATTTTTCACAGGAATACGTGTAAAATCGGCTAAAATTGGCCAGATAGAGGTGAAGCACCGCCGTGGGCGGTGGAGCATGGTGGCATCCCCGTGCCGAAACCCCCTAAATTGGCCGAAAAGAGTTTTGGACACTAATTTTGAATTTTTAGGGTATTTTTATGTACGTAACAAGTACTTTGGATTCCATATAAAAAATTTAAGAAATTTAGTACATGTTAGGAGGCGTAGTAGACTACGCAGCGTCTCGAAACACCGATCCGAATAAGGATCCCTCACCATATTCTCCGTTACGGTAAATTGAGGCTTAACGATGTATAATTTTATGTTTTGTGAAAAATTAGAAAATTCTAAAAATAATTACAGGTCACTAGTGGATGCAGAACTGGTTAGTTCATAATTGTCTTAATTTCTTATTTATTGTCATGTACTGTCCTACTTGTTTGTTATTATATTATGCATGTTCTTAATTTATAGTTTTCATGGTCTTATCGATTTATCTAGTTTATTTGGTTATCTGGTTACTTGATCCTTTGATTATACTAAACTATATTGTCTGCATAGATGTCGTAAAATTGATCTATAAATATGATATGAGATATTGGTATGCATTTTTTAGTTGTTTTGTTGATGTGAATCTTTATGTGAAAGACTTATTAGGTACCCAGGGAAAGGGCGGACGGGTCCGATACATGGGGAACCCTACCGTAAATGTTATCTCAGTCCAACGGGGCTGGAAAGTTCCTTACCGAGGAGGTTCGGGAGATATGGTTCACTCTCATACCGGACTGGGTGTCGAGGCAATGGAATGTTTAGTGCCCATTACTGGACGAGGTATAGGGACAGCCAGTTAATTGTTAAAATTAGATCCCTCATACTGGCCGGGGTATCGAGGCGATGAAATATTTGACGTCCATTGCCGGATGGGGTAAGGGGATGGTTGGTTAATTTTTAAAATTAGATATCGGATTTACGAGTAGGGGGACATCCCTATGGACCCCAGAGGTACCAATAAGCAAGTAAAAAAGAAAAATTATCGTCTTTTGTTGTCTTGTACGTAAAAATGAAAAGTGGTATGGATATGAGTATTTATAGGTTATTTTTTAGAAAACTCGTAACGGTAAGTATTAAACAAACATCTTTAAGTTAAATATATTTAATTAAAGTAAGAGCTTCATTAATTATTTTTCTTATTTTTACTAATATTCAATTTTTCGTATATGTGATTAGTGTGATATTCTTACTGAGGTAGTGTAGCTCACCCTTTCATTAACCATTTCAGATCAAAAAAATCAAGATCTAGATCCTGATCATCAAAGGGGTTGTGAGTAGCTCACCACCCGAACTCCCTTAAGGTGTTAGTGAAGGTTATCATAAAATGTTTATTTATTCGTTTTTTCTTTAATTACTGTTTGTCTTTTAGCATGGACATTCTTGTAACCGTATTGAACATTCTAAATTATTATGTAGAGAATGTAAACCCTAACTCTATTATCCGCTTCCGCATTTAAATTATAAATTCATTTCTTTTAAAGTTTCGGACATTTACATATTTGGTCTATGTCACACCCGTTAATATAATTAAAATAAATCATAAGTCTCGTTAAATTAAATATTATGAGTTAATCACAACCAGTCTAATAATCCATGATATTTTTAAAAAATAACGAATTTTATTTACTTAATGTAGTACAGAGTCATGACTTTCAAAGGGAGTACACTGATTCTAACTAATAAACTATTGTATTGATGATAATATTTATTTACATTTATTAAATAATCAAGATATTTTGATATGATTATTTCAAAGTAAGTTATTATCAATCTATGTCAACAAGTCACGTATACTATATTTGTTTAACCTAATTAATCATTACTTATTAATATAAAATAATTAGTCAACTAATATAAATAATAAAATTGTTTTAGTCAAACTAATTAATTTAATAAAAAATATAAAGCCAAACTAAACATGGTTAAATCAAATTAATAGTAAAAAAAGTTGTCCTAATCAAATGTATATACATTAGTGTGTTTATTTTTGTGTAAAATATATAATTTTCTTTAATCATTTTTACAGGATTTTTTAACTTAACTTTCACTATAATGTGGAGTAAAGAATAATTATAAACTTCTTTTTTTTTAAAAAAAATAATAATTATATTTAAAATAATATCCTTAATAGATTTATATTTTTATAATTCAAAAATTTAGCTTTTTACTATTAAAAAATTATTTATCTTTTTATTTTTCGTGAACTAATATTTAATTGGGCTATTTCTTATCTGACCCGGCCCAGCCGAACCCAGCCAACGGCCTCCCGTGACTTGTGATTAATTTACAAAAAATACCCACTATTACTTAAAATATAAAGTCAAATATTATCATTGTAATATCTTAAGTATATAACTTAAAGGAGGTCAGGATGGACGACTAAGAGGGGGGTAGGCATTTCAACGATCAAGATCTTAGCTGGGCGGGGTATCAAAGGGGAGCTTAGACAGAAAAAAAAAATAAAAAGAAAGGAAAAAGTGGAAAAACTAAGAAGTGAGGGAGAGAGAGAAGAAAACGAGCTAAGGCGAGTTATAAAAGCCCAAAATGCAGGTAATATAATAATACTGAAATTTATTAAATTGCGAAAGAAGTTTAGAATCTTTGGGATTACGTTCCTTGCACAGTTTAATTGAAATGTCCGACAGGGTTACATGAATACCCATTAAAAATATAAAAGAAAGAAAAATGTAAATTGAAAACCTAAGTGATCAACCTTTGCTGCGGAACCAGGAAAAACGGGAGGCAACCTTTTTACAAATTTTTTGTTATTCAGGATCTGAATCTTGGTCGTCCTAATAAAAAATGGTTAATAATAAGAGTTTGAGCTACACTACCTTAGTAAAAATATCAACACTTTATTACTGATATGAAAAAATTAAAAGTTTGTAGAAATCGTAAAATAACCAATAAACCTTATTTTTCGATTAAAGTAAATTCATTAATTTAAAAATATTTATTCCTTACTCACTTTTAAGTTCCCAGATACCATTTATGAAGGAAAGAACAAGAATAACAATACACATCATACATTCTAAAAGACCAACAGTAATCAAACTTTACCTTTTTACTTATTAACCGGTGCTGCTAGAGATCCATAGGGGTTCCCACTGCACGTGGATCAAGTATCCATTCTATTAATTAACCAGCCATCATTATACCCTATACAGTAATGGGTACTAAATATACAACTATTTCAATACCCCATTCGATATGAGTGTAATCAAAATAATTCCCAACCCCTTCTGGTATGAGACTTCTCAACCCCGTTCGACTGAGGGTAATGTTCACGGTAGGGTTTACCCTATGTACCAGGTCTGTTCACCATTTTCCAGGACACCCGGGAAGCCTTTTTAATTTTCACAATGTTGCATACACATACAAGTTCCCATTACCATCTAGCCACCAAATATGTACGATAATCTCATTTCATAATCAATGAAAAATTGAACGACTGTTTAATTGGCGATAAAAATTAAGACCCAATGATTCAAAAAAATGTAATTAAGGCATTTGTTTTAAACTGAATTAACGGATAAGGATGACAATTGTTGAGTAAACTAAATAAACAAGAAAAATAATTAAAATTAATAAATTAAAGTACAATCGGTAACAGTAGGCAATTAAAGCAAAATAACAACAAATAGACAACACAAATGAGATATGGACAATTATACATTGACCGATTACTGGCTATATTAGTGACCTATATTTAATTAATCATGGGATCTCAAACATTTATAATTTTTCGTTCATTATTTATTTAACTTTAATTTAACTGTAACGGGAGAAAGGCTGAAGGATTCTTATCCCGGGTCGATGTCCAGAATACTGCCTTTTTTACTATACTTTTCTACAGCTCCTAGTTCCTGGATTTCTTTGGCTTTTCTGCAAAAATCATAACATATGTCAAATATGATGGAAATACGCAAAAAAAGGCGAAAAAGGGTTACAATTCTTTTGGGGGCCGGTTTAAGGTTCCGGTACAGCGATGTCGGCTTCACTGTCTACGGTGGTTCCTCATCTCGGTCAAGTTGGTTTCAGCTGGCCCTGGGTGAAAACTTGTGAAATTCGGGGTTAGGTGGTCTCTGTTGGTGGAAAAATGAGGAAAACCAAAACTTACCGGTGGTTTGGGGTTTTCGGTGGGGTAGCTATGTTGTTCCTCCCTCATAGTCACGATTCTCCTTCAGTTGCTTTGCACCAAAAATATGTTAGATAACCAATGGTCAAAAAATAGAAGGGAATGAGAAGAGGATTCATGCTCACTGGAGGGGTTTTCTAGTTTCGGGTACGATAGCTCGGCCGAGCTCCGCCCTCTATTTCTGGCTTCTCCTTTGGTTTTTCAGTGCCATGAAGGGTTTAAGGTGGTCTAAAATCAGAAAACGAAGCTAACGGGAAGAAAAAAACTCACCTTTCGGTGTTGATTTAGCCTCAAGTGCAGCAGCGATGGAGACTGGTCTTCTTCTTTGGCGACTGATTTATTTTTCGGTCACCCTCCTTCTTTTTCTCCAGTGCTCTTTGGTGGCTAGGATTTTGGAGATCCGGGTAGAGAGATTTAAATACTTCTCCACTTTCGATTTGGGTTGTTCGTTCGGGGTTACGTGGCCCAATCTCCACCGTCGAATCCAACTTATTTGGGAAGCGAATAAGAGCCGCCCAACTAAAAGCACATGAACAGTTCGATCGCGCTTGAAAGGGAACTAATCTGCGCCGTTCATATGCAAGGGAGTGAATCCGGACCATTGGATCGATTGGCACGCAGATCATCCGTGTGGCCTCCTGTGTGGAACACTATCCACGTGTCAGCCACGCGGTGCATGACGACTGACCGTGCTATTGACCTGGCCATCCTACATGGCCACTTTTTTTAGTTTTGCACTTTTGCTCCAGTTTTCAAATTTTGATTTCAAATAGCTCATTTTTTATTTCCAGTTTGGCCTTGACTTTTGAAAATTCTTTTCAAATACATCTAAAATGCATATTTTCTAAAAAAAATTTAAAAAAATTAAAATTAAAATTTTTAAAAATTATTATTAATATAAATTTAGTCGTCCTAAGCCTAAATCCCAGACTCGGGGTATTACAACTCTCTCTCCCTTAAGAAAATTTGGTCCCTCAAATTGTTGTTCTTCTACTAGTCAAACAATTGAGGATACTATGCCCTGAAATCTAATTCTAACTCCCAAGCGACTTCGTCCTGCGAGTGATTTTGCCATAAGACTTGGATGAAGGGAGTTTTTATGTTGCGAAGCACTCTGCTCTTCGAGTCCAAAATACTAACCGGTACCTCATCGTAAGATAAATCCTCCTAAAGTGGAAGTGCTTGGTATGACAAGACATGTGAGGGGTTAGTGTTATACTTGTGTAACATTGACACATGAAAGACACACTAGAATCTAGATAATTTCAGAAGTAGTGCTAATCTGTAGGCTGATATCCCAATTTTGTCCAAAATCGAGAGGTGAATCTAGAGTCCCTGTCTGATACCACTGTCATCAGAACTCCATGTAGTTTGAATATCATTCGAACATAGATTCTAGCTAGTTTGTCCAAAGGATCAGTCATTTTGATGACCGAAAAATGAAAGAACTTAGTGAGTCGGTCAACAATCACCAGATTGCGTCATGCCCCGAGCGTGCCCTAGGCAACCCTGTTATAAAGTCTATGGTGGTATGTTCTCATTTTCACTCTGGGATTGGTAATGGTTGAAGTAGCTCGCATGGGCATTGATGCTATGCCTTGACCTGTTGGCATATAAGGCATTTGGAGATGAAATCAACAATTTTTCTTTTCATCTCGTTCCAATAAAATCGAGGTTGCATGCTTTGATATATCTTAGCACTTCCCAGATGCATGGTGAACTTTGAACTGTAAGCCTCTGTCATGATATCCCTTTTTAGTTTGCTATCATTAAGGATACATAACCTATCTTAAAACCTGGGCAACTCATCGGCAGAGACTCTAAATTATGAATTTAAATTCTGTTATGTATCCTTTCTGAAAGCTGCTAGAGTGGGATCTGTCAATTGAGCCTCCTTTATTCTCTGAATTAATTTGAGTTTGATTGCTAGATGGGCCAGACATATGGCCATTTTCAAATCTTGGAGTTATATCTGCTGCGTAGTCTTTATCATGTTGCAATCAGAAACTATTATGTGAGCTAACATACCTATATTTTTTATGCTGAGAGTGTCGGTTACCACATTACCTTTACTCAGGTAATACAAAATCTTACAATCGTAATCTTTAAGGAGCTATATCCAATGCCTCTTATGCATGTTGAGATCCTTATGGATGAATATATGCTTTAAACTCTTATGGTATATATAAATTTCAAATGTTTCCCAATATACATAATGACACCAAGTCTTCAAGGCGTGGCTAATGGCGGTAAGTTCCAAGTCGTGGGTGGAGTAATTCTTTTCATGAGTTTTTAACTGTCTGAACCCATAAGCTATGACCTTCTTGTGCTGTATCAGAACACAACCCAATCTTTGGTAAGACGCGTCACTGTATACTGTATATCCACCCGTTCTATTCGGCAACGCCAAGACTGGCACGGTAATCAATCATTTCTTAAGTTCTATAAAACTCCTTTCACATTTTTCATTCTACTCAAACTTGACGTTTTACTTCCTATGTCGTGTCAAGGGAGTAGCTATGCTTTAAAATTCTTCTACAAACCTGTAGTAATAACTTGCCATACCCAAAAAACTTCGAACTTCCTTAACCAAAGTCAACTAATTCCAACCCATCACTACATCAATCTTCTTGAGATTTACTAACACTTCATCCTTTGATATTATATGCCCCATAAATGAAGTTTGCTCAAGCCAAAAACAACACTTACTCAATTTTGCATATAACTTCTTTCTCATGAGAACTTGTAAGACCTGAATCAGATACTGAGTGCGTTCCTCTCTGCTATTTGAATATACTAGAACATCATCAATGAATGCTATGACAAACTGATCCAAGAATAACCTAAAGTCCCTTTTTATCAAGTCCATAAAGATCGCAAGTACATTAGTTAACCGAATGGCATGACCTCATTGTGCCCATACCAAGTTCTGAAGGTCGTTTTAGGGATGTCTTATGTATTGATTTTTACATGATGGTATCCCGAACAGTCAATCTTGGACAAAATCTGAGCACCCTGTAATTGGTCGAAAAGATCATCAATCTTGGGGAGGGGGTACTTGTTCTTGATTGTGACCCTGTTCAATTCTCTGTAGTCAATACACAACCTTAAAGATCCATAACTTTTCCTTACGAACATGACTCCAGCACCCAAGGGGATATGCTATGTCGGATAAAGTTATTATCCTGCAATTTCTTAATCTATTTTCTCAATTTTTCATCTTGACGCCACTTATTCTATAAAGGCCCGGAACTTAAAGAAAGCGAATTTATATTTTTAATGTGGAAGCAAATAATAATGGGATGACTAAATTTACATTAATAATAATTTTAAAAAAATTTAATTTTAATTTTTTTTAATTTTTTTTGAAAAAATATGCATTTTTGATGTATTTGAAATTAATTTTCAAAAGTCAGGAACAAACTGTAAATAAAGAAGGATATACTTCAAATGAAAATTTTAAAACTGGGGCAAAATGGCAAAAAAAAAAGTGGCCATATCGGACGGTCACATCAGCAGCATGGCCAGTTGTCGTGTGTTGCATGGCAAACACACGGATACATGTTCCACGAGGGCGATCGGCGTGCCAATTGATCCAACGATCTGGTTTCACTCACGTGCGAACAAACGATCAAGATCTCTTCCCCTTTAAGCGCGATTGAACAATCCACATGCATTCAATCGGACGACTTTGATTCACTTCCTAAAGAAGCTAGATCCGATGGTGGAAATTGGGCCACACAGTTCCGAACGAACGACCCAGATTGAAAGTGGAGAGGTATTTAAACCTCTCTACCTTGACCCCCAAAATCCTAGCCGCCAAAGAGCACTAGAAAAGAAGAAGAAGGGCAACCAGAAAGTAAATTAGTCACCGGAGAAGAAGACCAGTCGTCGTCGTCGCCATACCACAGGCAAAATCGACGCCAGAAGGTGAGTTTTTTTTCCTAATAACTTCATTTTTCGATTTTAAACCACCCATAACCCTTATTGGTGCTAAAAAATCAAAAGAGAATGCGAAAATGAAGGACGTAGCTTGGCTAAGCCGCCGCACTTGAAACCAAAAAATCCCTCCGGTGAGCCTGAATCCTCTTATCGCTCGTTTTCATTTTTCGACCATTGCTTATCTAATGTATTTTTGTATAGGACAACCGAAGGAAAACTGTGACCGTGAGGGAGGAATGGCGGAACCACTGCCCCAGAAATCCCAGATCGTTGGTAACATTCGATTTTTCTCATTTTTCCACTAACAGAGGTCACCTCATCCTGAATTTCACTGGTTTTCCCCCAGGGCCAGCAAAAGCTAGTTTGATCGAGAGAAGGAACCGTCGTAAGCGGCAGAGTAGCACCGAAGCATGGTAGTGGTGCCGTGCCAAAACCCTTTAACTTGCCCCAGGGAGAATTTTGACCTTTTTTGGCCATTTTTCACGTATTTCTATTATCTTTTATGTATATTTTGGTTTTCACAGAAAAACCCAAGAAATTTAGAAACTAGGAATCGTTGAAAAGTGTAGTGAAAAAGGCAGTATTTTGAACACCAACCCGGGGTAAAATCCATCATCCTTTCTCCCGTTACGGTTAAATTAAAGTTAAATGAATAATAAATAGAAAATTATAAATATTTGAGATCCTTTCATTAATTAAATACAGGTCATTGATGGAGCCAGTAACCGGTCAGTGTATAACTACCCCTATCTTATATGTGTTGCCTATTTGTTATTATTTTGCTTTAATTTCCTATTGTTACCGATTGTACTTTACTTTATAGATTTTAATTATTTTTCTTATTTATTTAGTTTACTCAACCATTTTTATCTTTATCCATTAATTCAGTTTGAAACAAATGCCTTAATTACATTTTTTTGAATCATTGGATCTTAATTTATATCGCCTATTAAATGATCGTTCAATTTTTCTGTGATTATGAAATGAGATTATCATATATATTTGGTGGCTAGATGGTAATAAAAACTTGTATGTGTATACAACATTGTGAAAATTAAAGGCCCTAGTTCCACATCGCAGGCCAGCACCTACAGTCTCGAATCAGTAAAACAAAAGATTAAGATTTATAACTTAAGCTCCTTTTGTAGGCCCTGGTGATAGGATCCAGTAAGATTTGTCAGCACTGTGGCAAGGATCATAGGGACCAACCTTATTATTGCCTTAACAACACCTATCACATATGCAGGAGTGCCAAGCATACGTGAGAGAATGCTCGCAAAATCATAATCAGGCCAGATCCGCAGTCTAGGGTTGAGTCTATACACTTACCCAGCAAGATGTTGAAGCCACCCGAACGTAATACAGGGCAAGCTTAAAAAAGAGATTTGCGTTAAAGATATTCCTATTGTCTGAGATTTTTCAGACATATTCCCTGATGAACTACTGAGACTACCAGTAGATCGAGAAATCAAATTTTCCAAAGATCTTCAATTTGGCACCAAGCCCATCTCAGTTGACTCATACCGAATGTGTAATACCCGAGTTTAAAAATTGGCCTATGATAGTTTTTTTTATTTATAAAAATTATATAAATAATTAATTTAATTTTATTTCAATTTAATTTTAGTAAATTTTTGAGAAAAAAATGGATTATAGACGAAATTGAAATAATTTATGGGAAAAATGGGTGAAATTTTGAATTCGATGGGTGTTTTTTGAAAGAAAAATTAAAAATAAGGGGTCAAATCATAAAAAGGAAAGTTTGGCCACATTCGACGGATTAGTCAGCAACCCGAGCGAACCAGAGCACGCAGCGTGGCAGGCGGGCGGACATCGGCACCATGCACGAAGCCACGCGAGCAATCCGATAGTCTAGACCTCATCTTGCGCGTGTGAACAGCCCAGATACATTCTCTCTTTAGATGCAATCAGACTGATGAGACAAATCATGATAGATGGTCTAGATTCGTCCACGCCATCAGCCTAAATGAAAAATCATCGAACAGTCCTCCTCGCTCCACGTCGACACAAACGGACGACCTAGATCGAAGAGGAGATGAGTATTTAAACTCCACTTTGTAGGAGAATTTAACCCTACCTGCCCAGCCCTCGCTGGAGAAGAAGAATTGAAAGCTAGAGAAGGAGGTTGACCCCCAGCCGTCATTGTACTAAAGCCACCAGCGACTACCAAAAAAAGGTAAAATTTTCCCATCCCCGCTCGGAATCCAATTTCGAGTCTCCCTGTGGTCACATCAGAGCAAAAGGAGCAGTCGGTAAACCGAAAATTGCGGGCAAAGCCCGACGGACCTGTCGCGGCCAAAACCCTAAACTGTCTCCAATTACCAAATTTTTATTTCTCGTTTCATACGATTCTTCGATCATCGTGTTCACCATCTCTTTCTGGGATAGATTAGCTAAAGAAGAATCCCAGCCATGAAGGAGAACTGGTAGAGCTACTGGACTCCGAGACCTCTTGCTGCTAGGTTTCAATTTTTTGATTTTTTTGGCCAATTGAGGCTTACAAACTTGTTTTTTTTTTGCAAGGATACGTGTAAAAACGGTCAAAACTAGCCAAGTTGAGATAAACCGCTGTCGTGGGCGCCGGAGCCAACGCCGAAGAATGGCGTTGCCGCCGTGCCAGAACCCTAAAATTTGCCAAAAATATTTTTCAACCCCAATTTTTAATTTTGAAGGTATTTTTAGGTACGTGACGAGTATTTTACTTTTCGCAGGGAAAATTCAGGAAATTCGGGGCCCGTTAGGAGACATAGTAGATAGTACAGTATTTCAAAACATCGAACCGGGTAAGAATCCCTCACCCTAGTCCTTGTTACAATAAATTGAGACTTAATAATCAAATATATTGTATTTTGTGAAAAATTCAAAAAAACCTAAAAATTATTACAGGTCACTAGTGGAGTCGGAACCTATCAGTTCATATTTGCCCTAGTTTGTATGTGTTGCCTATTTATTTTCTTATGCTGCCTAAATTACTTATTATTCCACCGTGTGCTTTAATTATTTTTTTAATTATTTTCTTGTTTATTGATTGCCTAATCGTTATTTTCTTGATCTAATTGATTAATTGAAAATAAAAGCCCTAAGTACATTTCTTGATTATTAAGGTATGAAATTGTATTGTTTGCTTAAATTTCATTTAATTAATTTGTGAATATAAAATAAGATGTTGGTATGCGATTTGTGGTTGTTTTATTGATGGAGATCTTTATGTGAAAGGCTTATTGGGTACCCTAGGAAAGGGCGAACGGGCCTGGTACATAGAGAATCCCTACTGTTGACATTATCTTAGTCGGACAGGGTTAAGAAGTCTCATATCGGAAGGGGTTTTTAGGAGATATAGTTCACCTTTATATCGAACAGGGTACTGAGGTGATTGTGTGTTTGGCGCCCATTACCGGATAAGGTATAAGGATGGTCAGGTTAATTGATAAATCTAGAGATTAGGTTCACGAGTAGGGGGGATATCCCTATAGACCCCCAGGAGTTTCAGTAAGCAGGTTAAAAAGGAGAATTGATGATCTTGTTCATTTGTGCATGAAATTGAAATGTTGTATAGACATTGATTTTCATATGTTGATTTTGGCAAACTTGTAACAGCAAATATGGAGTAAATATTTTAATGTTAAATGAATTTACTTAAATTAAGGGCTCCATTAGTTATTTTTTGATTTTTACCAACCTTCAGTTTTCCGTATCAGTGATTAGTGTGATATTCTTATTGGTGTACTGTAGCTCACCCTTCTATTAACCATTTTATATCAAGAAAACCAAGATCTAGATCCCGATCAGCAAGAGAGTTGTGAGCAGTTTACCTCTCGAACTCTCTTCAAGTGCTAGTGGAGGTTAACCCCTTAGGACATTTATTTGTTTGTTTTTAATGATTATTGCTTCTTTTATGAACTGCTGTAGAAGGGACATTCTCGTAGCTTTATTGGGTATTCTAATTTACTGCGTAAGGAATGAAAATCCTAAATTTTAGGTTGGGGTGTTACACGAGTAGTGTTGGAGAGTAGTAATTGACCAAAAATTGCTAGGAAAAGTAAGGTTTGAAAAGGCTATTTACTGAAGCATAGGAAGATGGAAGCGAGAGGTAAGGAGAATTTTGAATTTCAAACTTTATTATGGCAATATACTTTGAATTTCTGCGTTTCAGGTTAATGAATGTTTATAGAGTTAGGGAGCAAGGAATGGTGAGGTGATTTGAGGTGGATGTGTGTTTGGAGGCAGATAACAAAAAAAGGAAAGAAGGAATACAGGTTGAATTATAAGGATGAGCAATTAATCAGGTAGGTAATGGTACAAAGAACGTAGGAGAGAGTCTTAGCGGTAAGAAATGTTGACTTTGCTGGAGTAGAGTTAGAATCGACTAGAAAATGCATGGTAGGGAGGACTGATTAGAAAAACTGAGTGATTAGAAGGAAATCTGGTTGTAACCAAGAGGTGAAGTTAAAATGATAAGTAATTGCGAAAATATGAAGAATTTAGGGAAAATAGACTAGATTGTGAAGGACTAGGGGAAATGATGATGGTGAGGAGACTACAATGTGTGTTCTGATTTGTCGGAGGTAACGAACTGGTGTGTGTGCGCGTGTGTGCACGTGTGCGTGTGTGTGTGGCCATTCATTGGCTGACACTCACCTGTTCAAGTGGCTGTGTGTGAGGCTAGTCATTGGCCGGTATATACGGGTTCTGGTGTTCTGTTACGGTGAAGTGGCACGTCTGTATATGCTCATTACCTTTATTTCTGGGGTGGAAATTTAACTGATTTCCATGATTTAGTTTTAAGTTCTAAATTTTTATCTTGCTGGGCCATAGATGCTCATTACCTTTATTTCTAGATATATTGAAACAGGAATCGGAACCAAAATGCTTAGTAATTGAGCATAATATTTAAAGGAGGTATGATTGTAATATAGCATACTGCTCTTGAGATATAATTGGGTAAATAATCGTATTACGATGGCAGTTAGGAGTTCATGTATATTGTTGGGTTCTTTAAGAGGACTTTGGATTTTTCTGTGAATTCTTTATAAAGGAATTTCATACATTGTTACTGATTGCTATAGAAATTGATTTGGATTCGTTGCATGATGTATATTTATAAGAGATAGGTGGATAAATTATCATAACGCTTCTATAAATGGGATGAGACGTTACAGTTGGTATCAGAACATAATTCTATGGTTGGGTGTCTTATAATAGATTATAAAATCATTTATAATATAAAAAGAAAAAAGAAAACTGACGTGGGCCGTTGAAATGCAGGTAGACAAGGAGAGGCGATGAAGAGGGATAAAGGTCGACCCCGACGAGGATCATCACCAGCCCCTCAGGAAACACCGGTGGCACCCTACAGGGCACCTTCCTTCCAGCAGGTACCACTCTCTACCTTTCAAGGGCTGCCCCCATTCTTAGTGGTGCCACCCACTACCTATCATAAGCCTCCCTCTACGTCTCAGACACTGCCTATGGAGCATACTGCTGCCCATCAGGATGACTTTAATTGATTGTGCAGAGTTGTAGAGAGCCTGGCCATAATGATTAGAGAAAGAAAGTTACGACCGGAATCATCCTTTCAAGTACATCAAAGCACTGGCCTGAGTGGGGTGGATACGAGCAATATTGAGAAATACCTAAGACTTAATTCCCTAACATTCAATGGGGGTTCTGACTCGCTACTAGTGAATGATTGGATTAAGGAAACTAAAAAGCTATTTGATGTGATAGAGGTGACAGTCAAGCAAAAAGTACAACTACCCACCTTTATGTTAAGAGGGTCTATAGAACGCTAATGGAATTTGAAGAAAGGAGCCTTAGTCCCCTCAGTAACCTGAGAAGTATTCCTAGAAGCCTTCAATACTAAATATTTCTCTGACTTTCTCAGACAGAGGAAAGAGATTGAATTCGAATAACTGCATAAGAGAAGTTGTTAGTGGCGAAATATACATAGAGGTATATACAGTTGGGTTATTATGCTCCAGAAGTCATGATGAGTGAAATAAAGACAGCTAGGAGGTTTGAGAAGGGACTGAGATCGGAACTGCACCACCAGGTAGTGGAGTTCGCCTTACCTGCCTATTAAATAGTACTAGAGAAGGCACTGTTGGTAAAAACTC
>NW_019014683.1:2210883-2235619 GCF_000150535.2 Carica papaya | reverse complement strand
TATTTTTTTTTTCACTCCTTTATATATCATCCCTCCATCAAATCCTACCAGTCCATCCTAACCATCTAATCCCACTGCTTATTTAGTGACTCTCTCTCTCCTTTGACTCTATTAAGGTATTACATTAAGGCTTTGAATTCAGAACATAATTGTACATGCTGGTTTTGTAATTACTAAATTATAAATTATCGAAAACTATTTTCCTCCAAATAATAAAAATTGTTAAAACATATAATTCAAAACACATCATAGTAGGGGTTGATGAATGGAATTTTAAGCCTTATTTCCACATGTCTAAAAACCACCTAACAATTAAAAAGCTAATGACTACAATTAATTATATTTCTCTTTGTTTTTGTCCTCAAAATTAGAGTAAAATCAAGGATATACATATATATATATATAGATTTATATATTTGTGGGGCTGATATGGGTTTTACTCATTTGTTATAACAACAAGATGGCCTAAAGATCTTGGTATAATTTAATTCAATGAATTCACTTATGATTATACATAAAACGTAAAGATTTCTACATAATTTAGTTTTTGCTAATTACCCATTTAAAAAATATTCACCACTTCTGTTTTTAATCACTGAAAAAATGATAACCGTTTGATTGCATGATTTTTTTAAAACTGCGGATGAAGTTCGAGATCATGACCGTTGATTTATCCAACGCTAAATTGTCGGTCTCTTTTGCCTTCTTCTCTGACCCAATCTTTTAGTTGCTGAATTACAAATTTAGTATCTAATTAAATTAGTGAGCATTGAACTTAGTCATAGTTAAATTAATTAATTTGAAAAAAAAGAGAGTCCCAATTCAATTTTTGTACAACTCAAGCCAACAAATTAATTACAAATGTGAAATTTAATTATAACATTATACAAGTGAATCTTTTTCTTAGAGAACATGTGAAAAATACTAAAAATATATCAAAAAAGTAGAAAAATCTTAACCGAAATCAATGAGAAAGTTTGATCATTAAATTTTTTTGGATTATAATATTTTTTTTCTTTAACTTTAATAGAAATTCTTTAATTTTCTTTAAAAGTTTCATTTGTTTTCTTTCGTTAATGTTTTTGTACATATTTTTAATAAAATAAGAAATCAGGTTATATTTTAATAGTAATTCTAATGGTTATTTGAGGGAGTCTTATATTTGCTCAAAAGATAAAAGTTATGTTATAATTTTTTCCAGAGGAATAAATTTATTTAGAATTAAACCTAAAATTTAGAGAGTGCTGGGCAATTCTAATTTATGTGCTTTTTATCTTCTAATTGAAGTGAAAGTACAAAAGTAGAAAATAGGATAAAAGTTAGGGGCAAAAAAATATAATTAAGCTCTTTTAGTTTATTTCACCAAGAACATAATCAAGTGGTACTAAGTAGATTCATCACTAGACATCATTAAATTTCTTTTTTCATGTTCTTGCTTCATCTACTTTATATATATATATAAATATATATACATGTATCTAATTATAATCTAACAATTAATTACTCCACATGTTAGATACACTGAATAGTAATTACAATGTTAAATACATTGACAGTAATTAACTAATAGCTATAAACTATATAATTATTTCCCAAAAAAACTATAATAATCTTGTTTTTTTCGTAATAAAGTTCCAAATTATCTAATACAATGTCCCATATGCTTTTCACATAACTATGCTCTCTCTCTCTTATATTTTATATTTTGACATATATATTCAAGATTAATTTTTGGATAAAAAGGTAAGAATTTGTACTAATTTATGAAGAATAAAAACTAACTTTTATGTAATACCCGAGTCTGAAATTTGTCCCGAAATTAATTTTAACACTCTAAAATATATAAAATTCTATTTTTTGAAATTAATAAATTTTAATTTAATATGAAATTATAAAAAAAAATAGGTTACAGATGAAATTAAAAATAATTTTAGAAAAAATGGGTAAAAATTTGAGTTCGAATTGTATTTTTGAAAGAAAAATCAAAAATTAGGGGTCAAAATATAATTTTAAAAAATTACGCCACGTAGGACCGTCCAGTCAGCAGTCTTGACGAACTGGAGTGCCCCGCGTGACAAGGCACATTGACTCGGTGTCACGCGGGAGGCCACGCTGGCGATCCACGTGCTCCGCGATCGGACAGCCCAGACGATTTCCCACGCGCGTCGACGGTCCGGATCCGTTTCCTCCTTATGCACAATCGGACGGTCGCGATCAAAATACAATGAACGGTCCAGATTTGTTTCTTCCTTAGTGCGATCGGACGATTGAGATCAAATGTAATGAACAGTCCATATTCGTTTCCTCCACAAGTACAATCGAACGGTCGAAATTAAATACGATGAACGACCCAGATTAACGCGAGATTGATATAAATATTTTGCTTTACACAAAACTCGAACCTTAGCTGCCAGCCTCCGGCCAAAGAAGAAGAACCAGCCGCTAGAGAAGGGAGCTGACCGCCGCCCACCACTGCACCGGAGCCACTTTTGACCGCCAAAAAAGGTAAAAATTCCCCCACCCGCTCAGAATTTGATTCCAAGCACTCCTGAGGCAATATCGGAGCAAAACAAACAACGAGTAAGCCGAAAATCAGGAGCAAAGCCCGGGAGTACCGCCGCGGGAAAAAAAATACAACTGCCTCTGATGAGCACCTTTCCTACTCCCGTTTCGTGTGATTTTTCTACCGTTGTGTTCACCATTTTATTTTCTACAGGTTGACCAAAGAAAAATGTCCAACCGCAAAGGTGAGCCGGTGGAGCTGCCGCACTGAAAAATCCCACCACCTGTAGGTTTCCATTTTTTTTTGCCAACCGAGGCTCCTAACGTATTTTTTCGCAATGATGAGTATAAAATCAGCCGAAATCAGTCAAAACTAGCCGAAAATGGGAATAGGAAAGTTGTGGCAGTGCCATCGCCAGAGCACGGTGGTGCCACCGTGCCAGAACCCCAAATTTTGTTGAAAAATAATTTTTAATACCAATTTTAGGTTTTTAGATATTTTTGGGTATGTAAAACGTATTTTAATCTCCGTATAAAAATTCAGAAAATCTGAAAACTCCAAATAGGCGCAATAGAAAGTTCGATATTTCGAATACTGACTAGATAAGAATCTCTTACTTTATTCTCTATTATGGAATTGAAGTTTAATTATAAATAATACGGTATTTTGTATAATTTAAAAAATTTCGAGAATTAATTACATGTTACTAATGGAGCCGGAATCGGTTATTTATTACTGTTTGCCATGTTTTAATTGATTGTTTGATTTTATAGTTTTAAATGCATGATAATACATTAAAATTAATAAGATAATTCAGTTGTGTTTCTTTGATGCATATATTGCTTGTCTTGCCTAATTTATAGTTAAATTGTAAAACTGAAAATTAAAATGTAAACGAAAAACTAATTGGTTAAGTAAATGAGTGAATGATTGTCTTACTGGATATCCTGAGAGATGGTAGACGGACCGCGTACATAGAGAATCCTACTGTGAACGTTGTCTCATACCAGATGAGGTATCAATGAATGGTATCTTTGACGCTCGTACTGGACGAGGTATGGAGACGATCCGATTTACCTTCATACCGAACGGGGTATTGAGGGATGGTGCTTTTAGCGCTCACATCGAATGGGGTACCGGGACGGCAGGTTAGTTGACAATGTTTGATATAGGTTCACACATAGTGAGACATCTCTATGGACCTCTAAGAATACCAATAAGCAAATAAAAAAAAATATTGTTGTTCTAACCACTTGAATATGAGATTACAATATTATTTGTATTATTGCTTCTATAAGTCGGTTTTAAAAATTTGAGAGACCAAATTTTTTTTAAGGGGGGGAGAGTTCTAATACCCGGATCCAGAATTTAATTTGGGATTAATTTTAATATTCTAAAATGTATAAAAATCTATTTTTTGAAATTAATAAATTTTAATTTAATGTAAATTATCAAAAAATATGTTATGGATGAAACTGAAAATAATTTTGGCAAAAATAGGTGAAAATTTTGGTTCGAATGGTATTTTTGAAAGAGAAATAAAAAATTAGGAGTCAAAACATAAGTTTAAAAAATTATGCCACGTAGGACCGTCAGTCAGTAGTCTTGACGAACCGAAGCGTGCCGCGTGGCAAAGCACACTAACTTGGTGCCACGCGGGAGGCCACGCTGGCGATTCGTGTGCCTCATGATCGGACGACCCAGACGTCCTCCCACGCGCGTGGACGATCCAGATCCGTTCCCTCCTCAGGTGCGATCAAACAGTCGTTATCAAAATACAATGAACGGTCCAGATTTATTTCTTCCTTAAGAGCGATCGGACGGTTGATATCAAACGCGATGAATGGTTCAGATTCGTTTCTTCTTTAGGAGCAATCAAACGGTCGAAATTAAATGCAATGAACGGCCCAGATTAACACGAGATGTGTATAAATATTTCACTTCACGCAGAACTTGAACCCTAGCTGCCAGCCCCCTGTCGGAGAAGAAGAACCAGCTGCTGGAGAAGGGAGCCAACCGCCGCCCGCCGCTGCACTAGAGCCATTTCTGACTGCTAAAAAATGTAAAAATTCTCTCACCCGCTCAGAATTCGATATGAGCACTCCTGTGGCCATATCAAAGCAAAACAAATGACGAGTAAGCTGGAAACTGCAGGTAAAAATCGCAACTGCCTCCGATGAGCCCCTTCCTGATTCCTGTTTTGTGTAATTTTTTTACTATTGTGTTCACCGTTCTATTTTCTACATATTTACCGAAAAAAAAACCCAACCGCAAAGGTAAGTCGACAGAGCCGCTGCACTGCAAAATTTCATTGCTGGTAGATTTTCGTTTTTTTATTTTTTTTTTTGGCCAATTGAGGCCCCCTGACGTGTTTTCTCACAATGATGGGTATAAAACAAGCCGAAACTGACCAAAACCAATCGAAAACGGCCAGGTTGAAGCAAATCGCTACTGCGGACGATGGTGCCATCACTGAAGCACGGTGGTGCCACCGCGTCAGAACCCTAAAATTGGTTGAAAAAAGATTTTTACCACCGATTTTGAATTTTTGTGTATTTTTATATACATAAATCATGTTTTAATCTTCACATGAAAACTCATGAAACCCAGGGACTCCCAATAAGTACAGTTGAAAGTTCAATCTTTCGGATACCGATTCGGCTAAGAATCTCTCACTTCATTCTCTGTTATGGAATTGAAGTTTAATCATAAATAATACAGTATTTTTTATAATTTAAAAAATTTTAAGAATTAATTACAAGTTACTAATGGAGACAGAACTGATTATTTATTACTATTTATCCTGTTTTAACTGATTGTTTGATTTTACAGTTTTAAATGCATGATAATACACTAGAATTAATAAGATGATTCAGTTATATTTCCTTTATGCATGTATTATAACACCCTAAATTAATTTTTTTGTAATTTAGGGTTTAATAATAAAAGTAAATTCTTAATTTTTCAATTTTTTATTTTAATTTAGAGTAAAAATGAAGTAAAATTGATTGAGGATTAAATTGAAAATAATTTTGGAGAAAAAAGGGGTGAAAATTTGGGTTCTGGGGATATTTTTGAAAGAAAAATCGAAAAACATGGGTCAAAATACAATTTAGAGAAGTTTCACCACGTCAGATGCTCGGTCAGCAGGCCCGATGAATCAAGACGCGCTGCATGGCAGTGGATGCTGACACGGTGCCACGCAAGAGGCCACGTAGGCGATCCGCGTGCCCACGATCAAATGGCCCAGATCCGTTCCTGCGCACACGGATGACCTAGATGCATTCCCTCCCCAAACGCGATCAGATGATCAGATTTGAATGCGATCAGACGGTCCATAGTAGATCGCGATGGACGGTCTAGATTGGATCGCGATGATCGGTCCAGATTCACCTCCTATTTAATAGCGATAGACAGCTCAAATAAAAAACAAACAGATATAAATAACCCCCATCCACACCAAACTCTAACCCTATCCACCAGATTCACTTGCCGGAGAAGAAGACCCGACGGCCAGAAGAACACTGCCGCCACTCGCCGTCGCATCGGAACTTTTTTCAACCGCTAAAAAAGGTAAAAAAAAATTCTTTTGCTCGAAATTCAATTTTAAACACACCCAT
The DNA here is from genome assembly GCF_000150535.2 of Carica papaya. Next base: position 2,229,496 of record NW_019014683.1, on the reverse strand, counting down.
GGCCAAATCAGAGCAAAAAGATCAGTCAATTAGCTGAAAAATACCGACGAAGCTTGACGGCACTGCCGTGGGAAATTTCACAAAACGCCTCTGATGAGGCCATTCCTGATTTCCGTTTTGTGTAATTTTTCTACCGTTGTAATCACCGTATCCTTCTTTACAGGTTGACCAGAGCAAAACACCTAACTGTAACGTGAGCTGAAGGAGCTACCACACTAGAGAATCCCACCGCCGGTGAGCTTCGATTTTTTGTATTTCTTGGGCCAACCGTGGCATTTTAACGTGTTTTCTTACAAGAATTAATGCAGAATCGACCGAATTCGGCCAAAAACAATCGAAAACAACCAACTCGAAGCGGACCGCCGCCATGGGCGGCGGCACTGTCGCCGGAGCACGGCGGAGCTGCCGTACCGAAATTTTGAAATTGGCCAAGTGGGCTCCAGGACTGATTTTGAGTTTGTTTGAGACATTTGTAGATACTATTGGCGCGTTTTAATTTTTGAAAAAAAATTCAGAGAACCTGAGAATCGCCCGTAGGCACAGTAGAACAACTTAGTTTTTTGGGCATCAAATCGAGTAAGGATCCCTCAACTTATTTCCTATTATAGAACTAAGTCTAAATAAATAATAGTACTATATTTTGTGTAAATTTAGGAAATGTGCATAATTAATTACGGATTGCTAATGAAACCAGAACCGGAAATTATCTACTGTTGTTTGTTGATTATTTTTACAGTTTATATGTATGATAGTATCTTATTAATTGATTTTATGGCTTTGAATTCATGTATAGTTTATTTTGTGTTTACTGCTGAATCAGAAAAAATGAAGGTTAAACGGTAAAAATTGTGTGATGAAATGAATAGATGAAATGACAGTCTTACTAGATATTCTGAAAGATGATGAACGAACCGGGTACATAGGTAACCTTACCATGAACGTTGTCTCATACCGACGGGGTATGGAGACTTCATAATTTGGCGCTCATACCAGACGAAGTATGGGGACGACCCGCTTCACCCTCATACCGGACGAAATATTGAGATTTGATAAATTGGCGCTCATACCGAACGGGGTATGGGGACGACTCATTATTGAGAATGTTAAATGAAAGAGTTCACGTATAGCGGAGACATCCCTATGAACCCCCATGAATACCAGCAGGCTGGTAAAAAGAGTGATAGTTATTGTGTATTTATTGATGATGGACGTATATTTATAATGTGTGCTATGATTGTTGATTATACATAAAATCATGATCTGTATAATATTATTGTCTATATAAATTATTTTCATAAATCTCACCATGGTAAGTGAACGATAAATAGTTTTATTTTTAATAAATGTATTAGTTTAAATTAAGTGCTCTATTAGTGTTTCGATTTTATACCAACCTTTACTTCTGTGTCAGTGATATAGTGTGATATCCTTACTGGGTTAATGTAGCTCATCCCTTATTTAACCATTTCATATCAAGAGGATCAGGTTACAAAACCCGATCCTCAGGAGGATTGCGAGTAAATGCTAGATTCTTTATTTCTCGTTTATTTCTTTATTCTTGTGTTTCTTTCAAAAGAGTGAATTCTGTAACGTTGTTTGGTACTTTAGGTTATTTCTGTAAGGAATGTAAATCTTGAACATTTATTATGCTTCCGCACTTTAATTATCTTTTATTTCCTTTGGATATTTCTGGAGTCGTTACATGTATTATTTGTCTTACCTAATTTACGGTTAAATTATGAAACTAAAAATTAAAATATAAATAAAAAAGTGATTGATTAAGTGAATGAGTGAATGGTTGTCTCATACCATACGGGGTATTGATGAACAGTTTCTTTGGCGCTCATACCGAACGGGGTATAGAGATAACCCGATTCACTCTCATACCGGACTGAGTATTGAGGAATAGTATTTTTAGCGCTCATACTATACAGGATATGGGGATGGCCAGTTAGTTGACAAGGTTTAATATGGGTTTACGTGTAGTGGGACATCCCTATTGACCCCAGGGATACTAGTAAGTAAATAAAAATAGAAAATTATTGTTTTGTCCATTTAAATATGATATTATGATATTATTTGTGTTATTGACTCTATAAATCGATTTTAAAAATCTCGCAACAATAAGTATGCAATCAATAATTTTATTTATGATAAATGAATTTACTTAATTTAAGAGTTATATTGATTGTTTTTATTATTTTTACTAACTTTTATTTTTTTATCTGTGAGTAGTGTGATATTCTTATTAAGTTAGTATATCTCACCTTTTCATTAAGCATTTTAGATCAAGAGAACCAAAATTCAGATCTCGATCCACAAGAGGGTTGTGAATAAGATACCCAATTATTTACTTTTTATTTATTTCTTTAATTTTTTGTTTGTTCTTTTAAAATGATCATTCCTGTAACCCTATTTGGTACTTTATTTTTTTATAATTATTCTTTATTATCAAATATAAAAATCTGTAAAGTATTACTCAATTAAGAAATTGTATTTTTATTAAAAACTTGATACATAAAGTTAGTGTATTTTATTAAAAACTTGATATATAAAGTTAAACATTCTCTTTCGCTATTATATAAATAGGATTTTTCTCATTAAACTTGTTCTCTAACCTCAACTTCAACAAATAGTCAACTTCAAACAATTTTTCTCAATAAGGTACATTTGTTTTATATATTTTTCATTTTCTACTCCATATTTTCTATCCTAAACTTTATATTCAATTTATATGTTTTGATAGATATAATATACATAATTTTCAAAAGATTAGAAATATTCCATATACTGAATAAAATTTGATCTAATTCACTAGTATCTTTCATGATATTTTTATTCTATTCACATAACTTATTTAGCAAAAGACAGAGCGTAGGCCACGTTAGCCATTCCATCATCCTCTTAGATATTATACTTTTTGTTGTACTTTCTGGACCTGTGATTTTACTCGACGTAATTAATAAAAAAGAAAGTGAAAAAAAGGAAATATAAAAAGAAACCGTGTTGGAGTTTATTGTGGTTTTGTTGGGTTCACACATTATTCCTGAACTATGTGACGCCTGCCCCTACGACTTAATTTTTTTTATTATGAGAAAAAACGTTCGAATTCAATTCGTGAACTCGACTTTAAAGAAGAATAAAAAGAAAAAGAAATCTTGAAGTCGACGACAAAAATTTCTTTTCGACTTCATGGGAATGGGGAAAGGCAGAGGAGAACTTGGAATTTGGTCCAGAATTGAAAATTCTGATGTAATTTAGACAAGTCCCATTAGGCTTCTACCATGTGCATATAAAAATTATAATTGTATTTGACAAAAATTACAATTTTAATATTTTAATTTACAATATTTACTCTTATTATAATTTAAATTCTAAATTTTTTTATAATAATTCAATTTTTATAACCTTTTCTTATTATTTTCTAGATAATATATTATTGTTTAAATTTATTTATTTTTTTACATTGGTTTATCAATTTTAAATCTTTTGGTACTTCTTTTTGTCAAAATATCTTCTAAAAACTCTAAATTAACAATTTTTTATTAATATTTTAAATTTATTTAATATTTTTATTTACTATTATTATTATATCCTAATTTAAAAACTATTTATCTAACTCAAACTACTATTAAGAATTTGTGTTCAAATTATTAGTGCTGCACAACTTATATTCTTATATAAAACTCAACAATTTTCTATTTGTTCAATTTAAAATTGAAATATTACAAATTTAATGATAACATTTAATTATAGAATATCTAATAATCAATAAAATCAGATCTAATTAAAATCTTGTACATAACTCTTGTTTAATTTTGTACGGAATCTAATTTTCTCCAATAATTTCAGCAAAAAATCTTAGAATACCTGAATGAATACTCTTCAGTTTTTGGGAAGGTCAGCAATATTTTTACTGCAAATCACAAGTTTAAAACATATTTTTTCATGGGTTCAAAATTTGTAGATAATTAAATTTTAATATATAATTTAATTTGATTTATAAAATAGTGCACGCAAAGCACATCCCAACAGCTACTACTTCATATAAAATTGAAAAAAAAAACAAATAAACTGTAGCTGATAACAAGAAGAATAATGTATAAAACTAGAAATGCAAGTAAAAGACTCTAATTACTAATATCTTCAAAGCTTAATTAATAGGATTAGGAACCTTTCACTAGTTTGAGGAAGTGGATTAAGTTAACAACTCGATTGAAATCTCTCTTCTGTATATAGACTAAAAATTGAATAATTGGGCAAATGTTTCGAGGTTTTGTTAATCATTTATTAACTAATTAATTAATTAAGCATTTTTCTCAAAAGCAAAAAATAATTAAGCATTGAAAACGATTTAAATAGTAATTAATTGGCAATACATATATTATTTCTTTCATTCTAATCTGTTCTTTTCCCCATAAATGGAGGGGTTTTTATTTACTTGGGTTTTGTTGGAGTTGAAAACTCTGGATATCTGAAGGGTACATGTAAGATCAAGAAAATAGAGGGCTATAGAGTTGAAATGCTTGACTTGAGCTCTTCCTTCGAAAAGCCTTTGATCAAGACTTCAAAGGAGAAAATTATTTGTTTGCGTGATCTTATATATATATATATATATATATATATAAACACACACATACATATCATATCCTTCCCCTTCAAGGCTCCCATATATATAATAATACTACTTTTAACATGCACGATGCACCATATGTACATGTGTGCGCATATGTATATAAATATTACACATATAAGAGAGCAGAAGTTCCAAAAGGCTGTCATGAGAGTTGGTAATGAAGATAGTAGAGTTTTTAATATGTGGGTATTTTGTTGAAATTTTGGTTTTTTCCCCGGAAAGCAAACGGCTGATATTCAACTCAAGTTGCAGACAATTCTGCAGTTTGTATTTGTAAGTTTTTAGTTCTTTTTCTTTTTCTTTTTTTTTTTCTTTTTCTTTTTTTTTTTTCTTTTTTTTTTCTTTTTTCATCTTTCTTAGGATCAATGATCATTCCCATAAGCCATCCATTTACAATATATGCATACAAAGACATCTATATGGGGTAAGTTCACACATAGACATATATATGGGGTGAGTTCATGAAACTGAAGCTCTCACTCTGTAGATATGTTCATCAGTGAGAAATAAATTTGATATTATTTACAATATGCATTGAATAATTCACAAAGTTTCCTGATATTTCCTATAAAATGCTATGTAGTGGTGTATGTATTGTTTCTGTCACTTTATTAGAACTGTAGATTTCATCGGCCAAAACGTAAACTGTTCTTTTCTTGAGTAGAAATCATTCCTTTAGCCATCAAAAGCAAGCTGCCGCTTTCACAAAAAAGTTTGAAAATAAAAAAAAAAGTAATCTTTCTCTGTTCACATTAATCTTTCTCTTTCTTTTTCCAGGGATTCATGTAGACAGACACACGCACGTGTTTGTTTGTGCGTTTGTTTATACACTCTGGAGATTTCCTTCTTGCAGTTTGCAGTTTTATGTAAAAACAAGAATCTTGGACTCCATAAACAATAACTTCTTTCTTTTTTATTTTCATTTTATAACATTCTGATTATACAGACGCATATATCTGTACATAAACATATATATATCCACACGCCAGAACCAAATTTTTAAGTATCTAGTAATCAATCAACTTGGTTTGGCTGTTTTTTCTGGTTGGTTCTTAACTTCTTTGGTGGGTTAATGTCTGCAACTCTTGTGATCAAGCGTGTTTCGGATAATTAATCAGACCCATTAGAACAATTAATTAAGATTTTGGGTTCTTTTCCTGAAAGAAGAAAAGTTTAATGGGCAAGTGAAAAGAGAGTTGACTTCTGAATTCACGAAGTGAGTGATTTCAATTTTGCTTGTTTGAAAGGTTAAAAATTGATGGAGAGCAAATATGGCATACAACTTGTTGCGCCGGTAATCTTCACGATGGTGATTTTGGCTTTGAGTTTCAAAGAAAGTGCTGGTTTAACGGTCCCAACTAATATTAGTGTACCCGGTGAGCATTGATATATATATTTGTTATTTTTTAAATATTCTTACTCTACTTTAATTATTATATGTTTTTAAATTTTTTTAACATATTTTATAATTTTTTTATAATTTTATAGACTGGACCGGACTACAAATTAGAAAAAATCAAAACCTTGATAAGACTGAAACAAACAAAACTTGAAAGTATTTGTTTGTCTTGGACCAGCAGTTCATTAATCTATGATTTGGATTGTGCTAAACAGATCCTAAATCAGGCTGTGTTGAGCAGGCTGTTATATTGCTTGACCCATCTTGCATCTCTATGGCTAACACTCACATACTTAAAGAAGCCCAAATTTCTTGCTAGAAACATGGCTTACATTTGTAAGTTCACCCTTCTTAACCAAAGTTTTGTTTTTGCTTCTTTTTTTTCCTGGGAGATTGTGCAGGCAGAAGCTTGCTTCAAATAGACAATAATGTTTCACAAGTATCATCGAGGAAATCAGATGATACTGTGAGGTTAGACCCTTTGGATAATTTCAAGAAATACAGAGGAGGTTATGACATTACCAACAAACATTACTGGAGTGTAAGTTTTAACTCTGTCTTTCTCTCTCTCAATCAAAGTATCATTGCATGCTCCAAGAACAGTTTTTTATATGATGTACTGGACACATCTATTAATATTTTATAGTAATTCACTAATATTATATAATGTTACTATTATATAGTAACTAAATTACTATGTAATATTAAAATAATTATTACATAAAAGTATTAAATTATTATAAAATATTATGAAGTTTTTATAATATTGTATTCAATTTTTACTACAAGGAAACTACCTGTGGTTTTTTTCCATAAACATTTGAGGTATCCCAATAAAATTTCAATAGTAGACTCCCTCAGTCATATTCCAAGACTACACAATAGTATCTTCTCTTAGTTAAATAAATGACACAATGATGGCTTTTAAATCCCATTTCATTAAGTTCCTATTCCATTGATAGTCAATTCTATACTTAATTTTCATGAAGTCTTTTTTAGGAAATTTTTCATATTAGTCATAATGGTTAAGATTACAAGACAATGCCCATATTTAAATTACTTTGAGAGACTTTAAAATTTTTAGGTGGGATTTTTTTTTTCACTTTTGCCTTGTACCTTATATTTTTTTCAGGATCAACTAATCTCATTCCAAAATCCTATGGTAAAAACAGTATAAGTGACAGTTCTTTGGTATCAACCAAGTAATCATATATTTTTCTGTACGAATCATCAACATATATCTCTATCCACATCCTATGTTTCAAAAGTTGTATAACTACTGCATGTATGAAATGACATGTGCTTTGTGCAGTCCACTGTGTTCACAGGAGTATATGGGTATGTCGGTGGGATGCTGTGGCTTTTGTGTGGAGTGGTATATGGTGGCTTTCTGATAGCAATTATCTTTTGCTGTAAAAGAAAACCCAAGAAAAGATTACCTTGTTACAAGCACTGCTATCTCTGGCCCTTTGTTCTTGCCATAATCTTCACAATTCTGGCAATGTAAGTCTGCAACCTTCATGATCTATCCATAATATTGATGCAGATATTTTGTTAACATCAGAAACCATGCTTGCTTATCATATGATATGAAGAACATGTTTCAAATAAATGAATTATTTTTGTAGAATTCATTTGGAAATATTTTTAGTTACAGTTAGTTCAAGCACAAACACATAAAAATTTAATCTCAAACAAATCTTAAATAGAACTAACTTTAAATTCTATCGAAATTAATAAAACTAAAATGAAAATAATATATTTTTGAAAACCAATTATGGTTGTTTAAAAGAGAAGGTAATTCATGTGTTTTGTTACTACATTCACAAGATTATTTAGGGTATGCTAAATGTAAATGATTTCACAAAACTAATATTTCCAAATGATTGTATTAATTGGTTCCAAACATACTCCTAAAATTTCTTCTGCTTTCTTATTTTCAATGCTGAAAATATCTCATTTTTATGCAGAACTGCATCAGGAGTAATCCTTGGGGGGAATGCCAGATTCCATTCCCAAGCCAAGAAAGTGGTGCATATCATAATGAATACTGCAAATGAGGCATCGGAGACAATACAAAACACAACAGGAGCAATGAGAAACATGAGAGATAACCTGGGAGCAAGTAACGAAAATGATGAGGCCTCTGGTTTCCTCTCCTCAACATCTGAGAAACTCAATGCTGAAGCTTCTGAAATACGAAGACAGGCTAGTAAGAACAGGGGCAAAATTGACAAGGGTCTTAAGATAATGTATATTCAACCATTCTCATTCTGTCTTTTCCTGCCTCTAAACCAAAAGAATCTCATTAAAAATCTATGTTCCTATTTGCACACTACATTTCTGATTAATGACATGTTTCTTTTGCAGAAACATAATGACAATAGTGACTGTTTCCATGAACCTGATTGCAGCTACTATTTTGTCAGGTAAAAGTGTGTGTGAGCATCTCAATGGAATTTTCTTTAGCTAATAACAATACTGAATGACGGAATTAATCTTGGATAGATTTCAAAACAGTTCCGTTATAAACCGTTAAGTTACATCTATTAGATAGTTTTTCTTTTTTTTCTTTTTAATTCACAGTTTCATATGAAACATGCCATAATTCTATTGTTTAGCATCTTGAAATTCCTGAAAATTATGCTTAAACTTCAAATGCAATTTGCTTCCATTTTTATCCTCAGTTAATCGTGTAGATTTCTAAAAACTGTAACTTTTTTTATTTCAGTTTGTGGGATTTTGAGGTTGCAAAAGCCACTTCATGCGTAAGTAACTGAACCATTAGTAGGAAAATCACTAGTTATACATCGGACCTGTTAGGCTACCAGCACTTGGAAGAGAAAAATCTAAAGGGAACATGTTTCTTTTTTGTTTACAGATTTATTATTACCTGCTGGTTCTTGACAATTTTGTGCTGGCTGTTCTTCGGGATGTACTTCTTCTTAGAAAAGTAAAGCCAAGTCCTTCCTCTTCATTCATGTTTTCTCAAAAGCTTTCTTGGTCGAGATCTGAAAAAGTATGAAAGTCAAACTACACATTGTTTACTAGCTTCTATTGTTCCAGGTTTTCAAGGGATACATGTACTGCTCTGGAACATTTTCAGCAAAATCCCTACAATAACAGCCTGAGCTCAATCTTACCTTGTGATGAATTGCTCTCCGCAAAACCTGTCCTGTCAGATGTTAGTGCAGAGATCTACAACCTAGTCAATGAGGTAAACTGTGTTACTGATTCAGATAAACAGCTAAGTATTTTATCCTACCTTGTTAGAATTCTCTTTAGATGAAAAAAAACTATTTTTGTTTACTCTTTATTACTTCAGTATGCAGTGATTCCTGAATGTCGTCGCACATTTCTTACACTCAATGGCTTTGAAATCTCTAGGTAAATGCAAACATATCGCTCCTGAATGCTACAGCATATCCAAATCTTGCTTATGTCTGCAATCCTTTCTCAGCACCACCAGAGTACCAATACCAGCCAGATAATTGCCCCGCTAACACAATCCAAATCGGTGACATAGCACAGGTCGGCCAAAAGAAATGTTGAAATGCCAGAAATTTTGCTCATAGCAGTTATAATATTGCATCCAAGTTTCTTTTAATCAAAATCTCCGAATCTATGCAGTTGTTGGTTCATTCATCCAATTTGTTTATACAGATATTGAAGATATTTGCATGTTCTGGTGCCGACAAAGGAACATGTAAAGATGGAGAGTTCATATCAGCCAGCGATTATAAAATAGTGGAGGCTTACACAACTTCAGTTCAAAACCTACTAAACATTTTTCCAAATATGGAAAATCTTGTAAAGTGTCAATTAGTGCAGAACGCATTTTCTGATATACTAACAAATCATTGCAAACCACTGAGAAGATACCTCAACATGACATGGGCAGCAATGCTGTACCTCTCAATTGTCATGGTGGCTTTGGTGCTGCTTTGGACAACACAAGCTCTTCATGACCAAGAACTTCAGAATTCAGATATTTCCGCATTCCATGACAACAAATGTTTTGGAATCTGGAAGAGCTATTGGGATCGGCAAAGAGCAGCCAGTCCCTGTTCAGTCTAGATAATAAACACTTTTTTAAGATAAATAACTAATGGAAGATAAGTGTGCAAGCATGCAAGAAACGACTTTGTACAGGTTGATTACTTTCACAGAAAAAGAAACAGAGAAGAAGAGAGCATAGGCTATCCTGTAGATGGAGAGAGAAATTTTAATGTGATTACACATTTTTCTTGTACTAGGGAGGTCTTACAGAAATCATAATTCTTTCACTTACTAGGACATATAAGCTAGGGATCATTTTCCTTTCATTTATAAGTAGTTTTACTTAAGAATCTAATGTCGTCTATATATGTACAAAATCAAAGAGCAATACACTGGTTCTGCTAGTTTTTGTTTTTTCATTAACCAGTGTTTACTTTGTATTAAATCACTTCCTTGCTTGCAGCATGGTCTTACCTAATCCTCCAACGCCAGCTATAGACATGACGAGAAAGTTGATTTTCCTACATCATTAGCGCAGTCATAATATCCCATATGTTACATGTACTATTTTCCAAGCTAATAACATGCTTTTTATCAGCATGAGTGACAATGGGTTCTCAATCCTATAATACGTTTCGATAAGGCATACCCCTTCCGTTCTATGAATCTGATACCCTAGATTTGCATATCGTTTGATTTTCAGTTACACTTTTGCATAATCAACAGACTCTCAAGCTAGTTTATCATAAACTATTGCAGAATTAAAAAACCTATGATATTTCCCCCAACTATAACAAGGAGACAGGATCTACTATGAATCTCAAGCTATGTCGTGGATGAAATTAACAAAATAAAACAAACTCAGATATACGTTTAGGTGATCAATCATTCTGGATAGACTCGCTTATTTAGGATGAAAACCTTCAGTAGCCGGGTTCGTTGTTCATCCTTCTTATCCTCATTGATAAAGATGCAAGACTGACACACACAGCAAACATTCAGGTGCAATGGCAAAAATGAAAAGAAAAAAAAAGTAGGGCTAATATCAATTTAACAATCACAAGCAACACCCTAACCATGCCATATATCCAATGGAAACTCATACATACATACATACATACATATATACATATATATATCCAAGAGAACATCACGAACGAAAACATAACTCTGTCTGATAATGTTGCCTAACGCCTTACCAAATGAAAATTAAACCATAATATCATATGATATAATTACAATTTAACAATCACAAGCAACACCTTTACCAAATCACATGTCCGATGAAACTCATTACATATATATATCCAAGAGAACATCACGAACGAAAACATAACTCTGTCTGATAAAATTGCATAACGCCTTACCAAATGAAAACTTAACCATATCATATGAGATAATTACAATTTAACAATCACAAGCAACACCTTGACCATGTCATATGTCCAAGGAAACTCATAATAGATATATATATATACACATATCCAAGAGAACATCACGAACGGAAACATAACTGTCTGATAACATTGCCTAACGCCTTACCGAATAAGATAACTACACCCAAAAACACAGCAAATTCCAGTATTCAACACAAGTTCTAGCAAATGTTATTCAACAAACAAACACGGAACAGATTCATTACCCCGGGATACTGTCTTATCGCTGCTCTCACTTTTCTTGGACTTAGCAGTTTCTGGTTGGTCTGACGGCGGAAAAGCAGAGACGCACAGCACGGATGTGTATTAATTAGATGGATAACATCAAATTGCGCGTAAACCAACGGATAAAAGGCGCGGAGCAGTTGGCTGAATCACCGGCAGCGGCTAAGGCTGAAAAGAGGTCGCTGACGGTGATTTTTCGCCTTTGAATGGACTGGACTGACCGGCGGGTGGAGTTTCGACTCCGAAGCAGAGTGATGCAGATGGTTGGCTGAATTCAAAATATAATATTAAATAAAATAGTAATTCATGAATTTAAATTTTTTGAAAATCTTTTTAACCGCCATTTATATTTTCCAAAATGGCGCGAATTTAATAGAACCATCATAGCATCATTATCATTGTCAAAGTGATAAATTTTTTCCACAAATGCATATTATCATAAAATTGTTGTACATACAATATAGTTTTTATATTTCAACAAATAGAAAAAAAACAAATACAAATTAATAATAGTATACGATAAAGTCAAATATATAGAGATTATAATTATAGTGAGATATTTTGATTATTTGCATATTTAATATTTAATAAATTTATCAACAAAATTTAAATTTAATAAAATATAACGGCAATAGTCATATCATAACCTAACATAATATTTAAATAATACTTAAAAAAATTAATAAATTGAGTCCATTAATATAAGTTCATTTATACAATTTAAAAAATTATTTTGGTACGATTATATGATCAACTATTTTTTTTAATTCTCAAAAAATAGTCATAAATAAAATTTATTATCATATAAATGATAAATCATCAATAAAATTATGATTTTATATTATAAAAATTAATTAAATTCAAAATTTTAATATAAACGAATTAGATATTACTAAATCGTAACACAACTAATAATTAATTATATTTTTATTTTATAATATATTTTAAATTTTTCTTTAAGAAAAAATATTAAAATATTCACACACACATATATATTAATAATTAATTAATTAATAATATTTATTAAAATTAAATATTAAGGCATCTACATGAATTATATATAAATTAATTATATTATAGTCCATTCATTTATAACTAAAATTTAGTTTAAAATTTTATGTATAGGTCCGGAACTTAAAAGAAAATAAAGTTATAATTAAATGCGGAATGAAAATAATAGAGTTAGGGTTTATATTCCTTACACAATAGTTTAGAATATCCAATAGAGTTACGAGAATATTTTTTTCTAAAAAAAATAAACAAAAATACAAAAATAAATGAAAAGTAAATAACTGAGCATCCTAAAATGACATTTACTAGCTTTTGAATGAAGTCCGAGTGGTAAATTATTTACAACCCCCTTATTAATCTGAATCTAGATCTTGATCCTCTTAATATGAAATAATTAATGAAATAGTGAGTTACACTAGTACAGTAAGAATATTATACTACTTACCGATACAGAAATTAAAGATCAGTAAAAATCATAAAAACAACCAATGAACTTCTTAATTTAAGTAAATTACCATTTATTGCATATTTATCGTTGCAAGCTTTTTAAAACCGACGTATAGAGATAATAACTCAATGAACATTATAACTTCATATTTAAGTGAACAAGAACAAGAATTTTCTATTTTTATTTGCTTACTGGTATTATTGGGGGTCCATAAGAATGTCCCACTACAAGTGAATCAATATTCAACATTGTCAATTAACTGGCCGTCCCCGTACCCTATCCGGTATGAGCGTCAAAAATATCATCTCTCAATACCCTATTCGGTATGAGGGTGAATCGGATCGTTCTCATATCCCATCCGGTATGAGCACAAAAAATATCATTCATCGATACCCTATCCGGTATGAGACAACATTTACGATAGGGTTCCCTATGTACCCGATCCATCCACCATCTCTCAGAATATCCAGTAAGACAACCATTCATTAATTCACATAACCAAACAATTTTCTATTTGCATATTAATTTTCAATTTCATAAATCAATCGTAAATCAAGCAAGACAAGCAATAAATATATATCAAGGAAGTACAACTGAATCATTAAATTATTTCAGTATTTTATCATGTATTGAAAGCTGTAAACTCAGCAATCAACTAAACATGACAAATAAATGACTAACAAGTTCCAGCTCCATTAGTAACCTGTAATTATTTTTGGAGTTTTCTAAATTGTATAAAATACCACATTATTAATTATTAAATTTCAATTCTATAACAGACAATAAGGCGAGAGATTCTTACCCGAATCAGTGTCCAAAATATTGAACTTTCTACTGCGCCTATTAACGATCCCTGAATTTTCTGAATTTTTTTACAGAAATTAAAACACGCTTTACGTACCTATAAATACCCCGAAAATCTAAAATTGATGTTAAAAATCCTTTTTTGGCCAAGTTAGGGGTTCCGGCACGGTAGCACCGCCGTTCTCCGACGACGGCACTACCGTCCGTGGCGGTGGTTTGCCTCGGCCTAACTGTTTTTGGCTGGTTTCAGCATGTTTTATATCAATTCATGCTAGAAAACACGTTAAGGGGCCTCGATTGGCTCAAAAAAGTCAAAAAACAAAAATCTACCAGTGGTGGAATTTTTCAGTGCAGCAGTTTCGCCAGCTCACTTTCGTAGTTGAGTATTTTTCTTCGGTCAACCTGCAGAAAATAAAATGATGAACACAAACGATGGAAAAATCGTACGAAACGAAAAATGGAAAGGGCTCATCGGAGGCAGTTGCAGGTTTTGTCCATGGCAGCTCCGTCAAGCTTTGTTAGTGGTTTCCGACTCATCCACCATTTGTTTTGCTCCGATATGGCCACAGAGATGCTTGGAATCGAATTCTAAGTGTGTGGGAGAATTTTTAACTTTTTTGGCGGTCGAAGGTGGCTCCGGTGCAGCGGCGGCCGGTGGTCGGCTCCCTTCTCTAACGACTGGTTCTTCTTCTCCAGTGTGGGGCTGGCAGCTAGGGTTCGGGTTCAGTGTGATGTGAAATATTTATATATATCTCGCATTAATCTGAACCGTTAATCGCATTTAATCTCAACCATTCGATCATGCATAAGAAGAAAACGAATATAGGATGTTTATCGCGTTTGATCTTAACCGTTCAATCTCGTCTAAGGAGGAAATGAATCTGAATTGTTCATCATGTTTGATCACGATCGTCCGATCGCGCTTGACGAGGGAATGTATTCGGACCGTCTACGCGCGCACGAACGCTTATTGGTCGTCCGATCGCAGGGCATGCAGATCGCCAGCGTGGCCTCCCGCGTGGCACTGAGTCAGTAGACTTGCCACGCGGCGCACTCCGATTTATCAAGGCTACTGACTGGCGGTTTACGTAGTAAAAATTTTTAATGCATTTGACTCCCAATTTTTTATTTTTCTTTCAAAATACCCGTCGAACTCAATTTTTCACCTCTTTTCCCAAATTTTTTTTTAATTTCATCTCTAATTATTTTTCCCAAATAAAATAAAAATTTCATTAAATTAGTTTATAAAATGTATTTTATTTTATTTTTATACATCTCTAAATTAACAAAATTTATCCCATACCAATTTTCTGAGCCCATGTATTATAACTCTCCTCGTCTTAAAAGAAATTTGGTCCCTCAAATTTATTAGTTTTACTTAATCAAATAGTTTGGGATACTAAACTCTGAAGTCGTATATGTTGTACAGCCCCTATTACCATACATTCTGAAACTATTAGGTGAACTAACATATTTACACTTTTTCTGCCAAATGCATCGGCTACCACATTGTCCTTGCCTAGATAATACAAAATATTGCAATCATAGTCCATTAGTAGTTTTATCCATCGTCTCTGACATATGTTGAAATCCTTTTGGGTAAACATGTGTTTCAAGTTCTGATGGTCGGTATAGATCTAAAAAGTCTCCCCATACAATTACTAGCGTCAAGTCTTCAAGGTGTGAATAATCGCGACAAGTTATAAGTCATAGGTGGGGCAATTTTCCTCATGACTCTTTAACTTTCTGGACCCATAGGTTATGATCTTCCCATATTGCATTAGAACACAACCCAACCCCAAGTAGGAGGCATCACTGTAAACTATGTATCCACATGTCCCACTCGGCAATGTCAACACATGTGCAGTGGTCAACCACTTTTGTAGTTCTGAAAAGCTCATTTCATAGTTCTCGTTCCACTCAAACTTGACATTCTTCTTTAATAGCCGGGTCAAATTAGCAGGTAGAGTAGAAAATCTTTCAAAAAACCTACGGTAATAACCTGTCATTCCGAGAAAATTACTAATCTTCTTGACCGATGTCAATTTCTCCCAGCCAAATCCTGCCTCAATTTTTTCGGGGTTCACTGACACTCCATCCGTTAATATGATATCTCATAGGAAGGTAGTTTGCTTGAGGTAGAATCCACACTTACCCAACTTTACAAACAATTTCTTTTTTCTAAGAACCTGCAAAATCTGAGTCAGATGGTGAGCGTATTCCTATCTTCTTTTTGAATAGATTAGGATATCATCAATAAATATAATGACAAACTGATGCAGGAATTATTTGAAAACTCTATTTATCAAATCCATAAAGATGGCTAGTGCATTGGTTAGTTCAAATGGCATGACCAAGAACTCATAGTGTCCGTACCTGGTTCGAAAAGCTATTTTTGGAATGTCCTCTGCCTTGATCTTTACCTAATGGTAACATAAACGCATGTCTATTTTGGAGAAGACTTGGGTACCTTACAACTGATCAAAAAAGTCATCAATCATGATAATAGGGTACTTGTTATTGATCGTGACCCTGTTCAGTTCCTTGTAGTCAATACATAACTTTAATATCTCATATCCCTTCCTTAAAAATATGACTCCAGCACCTCAAGAGGACACACTATGTCAGATGAACCCACTATCCTGCAGTTCATTGATCTGTTTTCTCAACTCTTCCATCTCAACACGGCTCATACGATAATGGGCAACTGAAATAGGTTGGGTGCCTGACTGAAGATCTATGGTGAATTCAACTTCTCTGTCCACTAGCAATCCGGGTAATTCATCAAGAAACACATCCGAAAAGTCTCGGACTACCAGAATTTTTCGAATGTAAATTTCTTTCTTAGGTTTGCTTAGTTAGAGAAAACAGTTAAGTTAAAACACTTTGTAATCGAAAAATTAACATGAAAGAATAATGTTTAAAAATTTAATTAATTTGTAAATGACTATTCATTCGGATGGTTGAATACAAATTTCTTGTGAAATATTATCTACGGTGACGTGATACGTTACTAGCTAGTTCATTTCTAGAATTACATCAAAGTCCTCCATGTTAACCTCTATTAGTCCACACTCAATTTTTTATCTGCTATATTTATGATACAAGGTCTGTATATAAGCTCATCAATGATGTCTTATTTATAAGGATAGACACAAACAACACATAATCAGGTCTTTTAGTTAATACATTCAAATTTAGTACAAAAGCATGTGAGACAAATAAATGTGAGGCATCAATATCAATCAAAACATGTGCAAGATAATTATAGACAGTGTACGTATCCTGTATCACGTATGGGTTAGCTTCTGCATCTTGCTGAGTGAGGTTGTAAGTTCTGCCATGTATAGGAAGGCTGGCCTAGTTCTAATTCGTTAAGCACTCTCTCGCGCAGAGGGCACTCCCACATATACGACAAGCATTATTGAGGCAATAGTAAGGTTGGTTCCCATGATTCTTGCCACAGTGTTGGCAAGTCCTACCACATCCTATTACCATAATCTGAGGAAGAGCCTGAGTCACTTACCTAAGTCTCTTATTCTGCTAAACAGGTGTAGTGGGTGCTAGTCTGTAGCGTGAAACCGGGGGCTTAAAGTTCCCCACTGCTTGAGGAAAAATGTGAAGGTTCCTCTCCACTAACTGTGTCTTGGCCAAAACGGCTGAGTAAGTACTGAGCTCGAACATGTACAACTGTTGTCTAATCTCAAGACGGAATCCCCACTCGAACTTCCTTACCTCTCTGTCTTCATCCATCATGTTTTCAGGGGAATACCGACTCAACTCTAGAAACTTTCTGACATACTCTGACACAGTGATATCACCGTGGATTAGGTATGCAAACTCCATTTTCTTCAGATGTTGGAGATAGTCTGAGAGGTACTCTGCATTGAAGGCTATCAATAACTATTTTCAAGTGACTAGAATGGGCAAAGTGGCTAGCTTAAGCTGCCACAAACGACTTGCCTCTCCCACCAATATGTAGGTGATAAGTATAACTCTCTGTTTGGGAACCACCCCAAGAGTCGTAAAAGTCTTCTCTGTCTCAGCTAATTAGTACTCAGTCTCTTCAAATGAGGATGCTTATATAAAAGTATATGAGTTTAGTCTTTTATATCTTTCAATGTAGTATGGGTCCATTATAGCTAAAACTGGGTCCTATGGAAGAAGGACTGAATTGTGCTGAAGAGGGACTGAGTGGCCCTATGGTGGTATTGGATAATACGGTGGAGGCACCAGATTGTACTATGGTAGTACCGAGTGATGCGGTTGGGGCACCAGACCATACTATGGTGGTTCTGGATGGTACTATTGAGGAGCAGGGTTGTACTAGGGTGGCTCAAACTGTGGCAGCGGGGGAGGGTCAGGTAGCTCCCTCATTTCTTTCCGGGTCTGCTGGATAACGATGAGTCTCTCAAATATTTCAAAAAGTCGGTCAACATCCTCTCGATGCAAACCTCCTGGGCTGCTAAGTTTAGTGGGAGTCTTCCTCTCTTCATCTATCTGTACCTGTATTTCACAATGAATGATTTGAGTGATAATTTATTTTTTATGGTGTTTCCTTAAGTCTTTTGTGTAAGGAATGGTTACGAGGAACGCGACTCTGATACTAACTGTATAGGCTCAGAACATAAAAAAAATAAATCATAATTGAATGC
>NW_019014683.1:2170875-2188982 GCF_000150535.2 Carica papaya | reverse complement strand
GAAAGTGTCCCCTCAGGTGAAAAAGTTCTAGCTGCTGATTATGATTGGCAGGTTGATTCTCTTGCTGATTATGACGTACATATACGTATATGCATACATATTTAAGTGAGCTATCTAAATCACTGATTCACTTCATGACATTTAGTGCGCGTAATTATCTTGCAGACAACTGATGTTAAAACTTTAGTGCCCTAAAGTATGCTTGAAGTCAACAACATACACTAGCTAAAGACAAACTGTCTCTTCTTTATTTCTACTAATTATTAGACATTAAAGCCCTCCAAGCTCTTTATGTACCATCATTGCTTTCTGCACTTATTGTTGGTATAAACTATTTTCACGATCTATGAACACCAACATCGTTAAAGATGTGAGGATTCTTTCTGTTTATCTTCTGAGTATGTAGTTGTGCTTGTGCTTTCAGGGAATAATGTTCCTTTCATGTGTTTAGTGAAGAAATTGGATCAGGAATAATCGGATAAAATTTAGTCTGTCTTCATTTTGACTGCAGTACCACTCCTGCCAGCTCTTTCCTCAGTAGTTCTGTGTCTAGTTGCTAATTGTTCTAGACAACTATCAAATTTCTATGTAAAGATGATTATATTTTCATATTATAGGCCAATAGTCAAATAGAGAATGAATATTTATTTCAAAATTACTGCTGAATTCAAGCATGGATTAGTAGTTTATCCATTGAGGAATAAAATTTAAGCTACAGTTGTGAAGTGAGAATTATTTTTAGGGTTTAGCCAGAACAGTAATTGGAAACTAAAAAAATGAGAAATCAGGGCATCATGCTGGATGAACTTCACAAATGTATAAGAAATATTTTAATGATAATTCCTTCTGTCTTTCTTGATTAGATTTTGTGCTGCACAGTTCCATCAGAAGCCAAACTAGTCATCTTTAAGAATCCTAATTTTCTTGTTAACAATGGGCCCTACTATGAGTGCCAGTGCCAAATTGCTTCTAACTTGAAAGTTGGATAGTTTCTTCACGAACTCTCGGAGGATTTTCCCTTATGAAATATCCAAATAAATCATTAGGTTTTCCGTATTAATCAGCGCCTCTGGTATCAATCCAATCAACCTCTCATCAAGTCATCAACAGTTTATATTTGACAGTTATGCTAATTACTGTTTTGTCTTTTCATGTGTCATTAATGAAAGTTGAGGCCCCTACATATGTACGTATATACAAATATGTGTATCTGTGTACTGATGCTTATATAATCGTGTCGTCACTGGTATGTAAATGCTTTCTCATGAATGGCAATATAGTTACCGTTCTGCTTATTAGTTGCTTATTCATCTTCAGTCAGTCTCTCTGCATATAAGAAGGTAACTTTTTCTGTTATAGATTGGTGATTAAAATCTTTTACGAGTTTCTCACGGGGATCGATCAACTTGGCAGAAATATTGAAGCCTGCCCATGATTTTAGTATAAAATGATCAGTTTATTCCTGAAATTTAACATTACATCCTAAAATTTGTATTACTACTTCCGTCAAAACATCATGTGCCATGAGGCTATCCTTTCTTTCATTCTGCATATTTGTCAGTATCTGCACCTCCATAACTTCATGGACTGTGATCTTTAACTCATAAACCGCAGATCTTACATTTCACCTGTACAACATGGGCATAGGGGGAACTGTGAGACAATCATGGCCAATGGTGTAGCCAGCGGTAATGTACTATGGACTCAAATGTTATCATGACTAATGTTTTCAGTAGGGTAATATTTACGAACAAACAGATATTATTCTTTAAAAATACACAAATTTTAATAATTTTTTACAGCATCGATATGTCTTAATTATTTTACTGTTGGTAATTAGAGATAGCCCAAAATCTCTTAGCTGAAGGCTAAAAATGCCAGTTAAAGCGAATAGCAACACTGGCATAAGCCTCATTCTTTTACTAAACTGTGGATTTTTAGATTGGGTAAAGTATAGTTTCATCCCTTGTTGTTTGACTTCTCATAATTCACTTCATGTGGTTCTTTGGTCACATTGTAGTATCATGTGATGTGGTTTCTTTTATCATTTCATATAGAACTATTAGTTCTATGGAGACTATTTATATCTTTGAACTGCTAACATGAGCATATAGAAGTTTAAGTTTAAACGTAGGAAAAATTAACAGATTACTAGAGTATACTCTCAAAACTAATAGTTGTATGTAACACTTAGGGGAAAAAAAAAATTACAAGGTAAAAATGAAATATACAGGGGTTGCGTTGCAATAGAGTTGAACAACAAGAATATTGTAATTTATCTTTCTGCATTTTGGGCTCTTTTCTTATTTCAATAATATTAAGTACTGTATTATTTTGTTTCTTGCAATAGATATATGCTTTTTTTTTTTAATACAAGAGCAAAAAAGAGACTTTGCTGTTAACCCGTCAAACTAGACTAGACATTGAATAATACCTTTTTTTTTTTTTTAATTGAAAGAATACTTGATTCTAGAGCTTAACGTTACTGTGAATTAGTCTTTATTGCTAGTTTTCTTTTAATGGTGGATTAGGGGGTGATATATTCAGGTAGACTGTCGAATGGCGTCATTGATTGTAATTATTCGATTGCTTCATATTAAAGTTTTATTAGAAAATTATATATCTTTTTATAAGTAAACATTTAAACTTCAACTAATCAAATTGCCTATATCAATCGTCTAAGAATTCCTTCTACCTTTACCTCCAAACAAAGCTTACTTTGAATTCTAACTATTGAATACATAAATAAAAAGATGCAAAATATATATAACAGAGATGTCCTTTTTTTTTTTTAATATTCAACATTTTAAGAGAAAGTAGAAAGATAGGAAAGTAAAATCAAAGAACGCTTAGTCCTAACCTATGTAATCGTTTGTGTTGATAAGGTATTCTTGATTATCGAGTCATATGTTTTGATTTCTTTAATAAGATGCGTCTAGATCTGGGCTTCGTTACTATTATTCCTTTAGTGGATGTAACAAATAGGATCATTGATTAGAAGGTGAAGAAGCGGCTGAGAACCGATTCCTTTTCATGATTTAGCAACAGAGTAAGGCCTCAATAACCATAGGCTCATTGTTATCTGTTTTTCTTTTTTAAGAACGAGCAAAAAGTGTGATGGGTGTAATTATTAGAGTAATTTTTTGTCGTCGGATTTTAAATTTGAGTTGATGTTACTCTTTAAATGAGTATATCACCCGAATACTAATGAAGTGCAAATAGTTCAAGTAACAGTTTAAATATCGAAGTGACTAATTTGTTTTACGGAAGAAGGGAGCATTACCCATTACCCGCAAATGCAATTATTACAAGGGAATGGGATTTGAATTAGGTCTAATGTGATTGAACTAATGTCTCACCAAATACAATCCTTTGGATGTCTCTTTCCAGGTCACTTTTGAAGCCTCCTGATCAAGAAAGAACCTTTTATTTTTCAGGCAGGTACGCAATTGCATGGTGTAGATGTCAAAGTGCTTTTTCTTGCTTCACTTTTTCTCTTTCTTTTTTTTTTTTTTTTTTTTTTTGTCTTTTTGAAATTTTATCAGTTTGGTATCATCAAGATAAAAAGCACTTTATGCAGAAGCCAAACCTACCCCTACCCCGCTTTTGGCTCCCTCTGCTTCTGGCTTCTGGTCATCTTGGTTGGAAATGGGAAGACCATTTGATTATGTCTTTTCTTTTCTTTTCTTTTTTCAATTCCCCTCCTTTTCTCTTGCTTTTGCTTGACCATCATTTTTTTCAAAACAACTTTATAAAACTCTGGACATTAAACACCCTTCGGTTTATTTTCTATTAGTTTTTTTTAACTATTGTTATCTTTATGTTAAATTCTCTGGCTGTGAAACTTCAATCGTTGTATCTTAAAGTGGGGTTGAAATTTCATATTCCATGAATTTGAAGTTAGATAATGGTAATTCAAATATAAAAAATATATTAAAATGAATATAAGAATAGTTTAATACTTAATGGTAGAGCAATACAAACTTTGTACATATGAAAAAATAATAATAATAATAATAATAAAAGAGGAAATGTCAAAGTCCTCAATTTTACCTTTGTTAAGATTATGCACATTCTCATACCCTAAAAATTCCCTCCATATATATATATATATTATGTATGTATGAGAAACATATGTAGACAAGGTAGGTGGCAGAGTAATAATGGACCACTTGGTGTTAAGATCATGAACTTTTATTTTATTTCATTTTATATATTATATTTTCATTTATTTGTTTGTTTATTGGGTTTTTTAATTCTTGGTTTTTTTTTCCCCCCCCCCCCCAAAAAAAAAAAAAAGGAAGCGTAAAAGACATAATTTCTCCAATGATTAGAAGGAGAACAGTAACACAAACCTCTTGTCGTTTTGTCTAATCATTGTTGAAGAATAAACTTCATTTGGATACCATTTAGATTTTGATTTGTATATTTTGTTAAGTATCCTTTAAAACCCACCCTTTACAAAGTAATCGTATTAATTAAATATATATATATATATAAACGTGATTAATTAAATTAAATTTAATAAAATTGTACTTTGTCCATGTAGTTTAGATTCACTGACTAATTAGGTGTACAACCTCCAATCCCACAAATGAAATATTTTCAAGAATGCATTCATAATAGTTTAATCAAGATTTCAATTATCTTAAAGATTAATAATAATAATAATCGTATTAATTAAATATATATTTTTTAAGTGGGTAAAATAAATATTCGTTAATAAGATGATTTACTCATATTATTTGTGATACGATGTAAATAACTTTCAAATAACGATACATAAAAAATGCACAATTAACACCGATAAATAACATGTATATGTATAGTAAGAGTAGCAGAAAAATGGGTACATAATATAAGTTAATTTTTATATACCACAGAGATTTCTAGTTATGATCAAATTTCATTCATTTTTTGAAAATTTTAGAATAATCATCAAGATACAATTGATTGTAAAAAAAATTAGGAAAAGGCACAAAAAAAAACTAATTAATCAAAAGGCCAAGGGATTTAATAAAGCTGAGAAT
This sequence comes from Carica papaya, assembly GCF_000150535.2. Next base: position 2,183,952 of record NW_019014683.1, on the reverse strand, counting down.
GATTGCAGTGACTTCAAATTAGATATCATGAATTATAGATATTCTAAAGAGATGGTAAAATATGTATATATATACAAGTATATAATTATATATATATATATATATACACAAAAGTTAAGATGGTAAAATATTGGTATACATATTGGTTATTTGTATTCCTACCCTTAATTTGAAGGTATCTTCCAATAGATAATATCTTGGTTATGATAATTTTGGTTAATAGAAATATAAAATAAAAAAAGTTGAAAGTATGAACTATATATGTATGTATGTACATACATAGATCTCATGTACAAGAAGATACATATACATATATATATATATATATATCATGCAATATATAATTAATTAATCATAGGTGAAACTAGAATATATATATATATATATGTATATAAAATATAGTCCACATCAAGCAGTTTAGCCTTTATCATCATCTATTTGTTCTAGTTATACAAAAGAAAATATGTTGTTTGTTAGTTTGTATTTAACATGATGTAGTTGCATGCTATTGAACTACATGAGGATTCCTTTTATTTTATATTTCTGAGAATAAATGTTTTATTCCCAATTCCAAAACCCCTTTATGCCACTAACTATATGGAGCTATAGGATCATGACAAAATCTCATCATTTATTTTTAGCTCAATTGCAATTTCCACACACACATATATATACATACATATATATATGTATGTATGTATGTATGTATGTATATGATAAATATCAAGCAATGAGAAAAAATCTTAAGCAATTAGTTTAAATAATAATATTAATGGGATTTAATCTAAATGGTAAGAAAATTATGAATTTCAATTTGTATTTATTTTAATAGTATGATAATTCGTGAATTTTTGTGTTGAAATTATTCGTATTATATTATAATTAATGTATAAATTTATTAAAAGAATGATAAATTAGAGAATTCACTTTTAAAAAATTCTTTTTGTCATGTTCAAGAAAATTGAAATCCAAATTTGAGTTAATTATAAATTAATATTTACTAAACAATATGATCTTTTTGCTAATTAAATCCATACTTGTAAAGTAATTAATTCAGTCAAATCTGATTAATATGCCTTAACATTCTGTGTGTATATATATATATGTATATGTGGGTGTGTGTGTGTGTATATATATATTCAAACCAAACAAGTAATAACTTAAAAAGAAACCCAGCTGCAGGCCAATGAAACTTTACAATACAATAGTACTGTACACACATATATATATATATATATATACAGTACTGTTTTTCAGTATATGATATAAATTCATGCATTTTTTTTTTAAAAGCAAATACATTCTTTGGTTTCTGCAGCAATTAGGGTTTTCCCTCTTTTATAAATGATCTCTAAAAGCTAAAGCAACTGGACTTTTTGACCAATCAAAAGCAGTACATATATTGGCTTTTGATCAGTTTCAGTTCCCACATATACATATACATATGACTAATTATATAACATTTGTTTAATTAAAACTATAATTAATAAATAATAATAATTATTATTATTATTATTAAAATCACGAAAGGGACTTCAAATCTATAATATACCAGTTTCAGAAACTCAAGATAAAAATCAAACAGATCAACTCATCTCATCTCCTTCATTAATTTAACACATATGGACAGAACTCTTCTCACTACTCTTCCAAAGTCAAAAGAATACTCAACCTTCATGTTCCCTTATTCATCATCAAACTCCATTAACACCCAGAGCCAGAGCAGCTATGGCGGCAGCCATGATCATCAACATCATCATCTTCATCATCCCTACCAACATCATCACCATCAACAACTAGCTCCAACCCAAGACATGCAAAACACTAATACTATTACTGCTGCTGCGGCTGCTGCTAATATTATCGGTATGAATAACAGTTCATGCCACTCGACCAGCCGGTCATCATCGGAGTTTTGCACCGAACCAGGTCAGAGATGGGCATCCGAGCTTCTAAAAGAATGTGCTAGAGCCATTTCCGACAAGGACTCCGCCAAAATCCACCACCTGTTATGGATGTTAAACGAACTAGCTTCACCCTATGGAGATCCTGATCAGAAACTGGCTTCTCATTTCTTACAGGCTCTTTTCTGCAAGGCCACGGAATCCGGACACCGCTGCTTCAAGACTCTGACTTCTGTTGCCGAGAAAAGCCACTGCTTTGATTCTGCCAGGAAGCTAATCCTCAAATTTCAAGAGGTAATGTTAAGAATAATAATTTGAAATTACTAAAACATGACTGTCCGGATATGTACTTGCTAGAATTTTTATGTCTTCTAGAGTTTCTAAGTAAAATTAAGTATTTTAATGGAGTTTAACAGTTATTTAATGTCAGAATGTAACTAATTTTTTTATGAAAAATCATAAATTGACGATTATGAGAGAAAATCATAAATGGGCGGTTAAAAAGAGTAAGATTAATAGATGGTTACAACTACCAATATATAGGTTATGTATGGTTGTGTACTAGCATACAGGTTTGATCAAATAGAAGTTTGATGTTCTTTGTTGAAAAATCTCAATATATCCGTCCAACTAAATAATTTGCATCAATAATAACTTGTAATCTTCCTTCTATTCCCAACATTTAGAAGTGTTTTACAGTAATTGGGAATAATCTAAATGTTTCTCTTGATTTACTTTTCATAGCAAAGCAAAGAAAAGAGTTATTTTCCTATAATTGTTCTTCATGCTCCAACAGGTAAGTCCATGGACGACCTTCGGTCACGTAGCTTCAAACGGTGCAATCCTAGAAGCCTTAGACGGCGAAATGAAGCTTCATATAATCGATATAAGCAACACACTTTGCACCCAATGGCCAACTCTCCTTGAATCTTTAGCCACAAGAAACGACGAGACTCCACATTTAAGGCTCACCGTGGTGGTAACATCGAACATTTTAAGGTCAATGATGAAAGAAATAAGGCAAAGAATGGAAAAATTTGCAAGATTAATGGGTGTTCCCTTCGAGTTCAACGTAATCACCAAGTTAACAAAGGAGAATCTGGGTGTCCGAGACGACGAAGCCATAGCCGTGAACTGTATTGGGTCATTAAAAAAAGTTGGAATAGACAAAAGAACAGGTTTAATAAAGCTCTTCAAATCATTATCCCCTAAAATCGTCACTGTTGTAGAAGAAGAAGCTGATTTCTCAAGCAGTAAAGATGATTTCATGAAGTGTTTCGAGGAGTGTTTGAGATTCTACACGCTGTATTTCGACATGTTGGAGGAGAGTTTTGCAGCGACGAGTAATGAAAGGTTGATGCTTGAACGAGAGTGTTCGAGGAGTCTGGTTAGGGTTTTGGCCTGTGAAGGTGACGAGGAGGAAGAAGAGGAGGAAGAAGAAAGGATGGAGAGAGGGAGACAATGGAGTGAGAGGTTTGGGAAGGAAGGAGGGTTTAAAGGAACAGGGTTTAGTGACGATGTTGTGGATGATGTGAAGGCATTGTTGAAGAGATATAGAGGTGGATGGTCACTGGTCAATAATAATAATAATAATGGAGGAGATAATGGAGGAGATGATTCTTCAAATTCTTCTTCTTCTTCTTCTTGTTTTTCTTCAGGGATTTACTTGGCATGGAAGGAGGAACCAGTAGTATGGGCGTCAGCTTGGAAGCCCTAGCTAGGGAACTAATATTGGATTGGATTAATTACATATATATATATATATATAGTTATGATATATGCATATCTTATATGTAGATGTGCATGTTGTGATCTTCTTCTTTTAAGAAAGGAAACCTTGGTTTCACTCATTTTTTATTAAACAAAAAGTTAAGTACAGTATAAATCTATTATATTTCCACAATTAATAAAAATTAATTATCCCAAAATATTATTTTCATTAATAAAACGAAATAATACTTTCATTAAATTTTTAGTAATTTATTAAAATAAAATCTAATTTAGTCACAAACACATTTATAATTAATCTTAACTTTACTTATATAATAAGAGTATTTCATATATTCATTATAAGATCTGATTTAATTCAAAGATTTGAGAAGCCACTTTTGATTGTCATGATCTCATATGTATATCTATATTTATACATATTGTACATGTGGGTATGGCTGTGTATGCATATGTCTAGATATATATATATATATATATATGTTGATCATGTAAGTTATGTAACTTTAGTTGTTTATTCTTTTAGAGCTTGGGAGTTAGTGTACGTTGGTTTCTATTCCTGGTTTTAGGCTTCTTGTTGTTATTTGAAGGTGTCTGATAATTAAGTTGCATTTTAATTTGTGCCTTTTTAAAAATTTAAAAAAAAAAATTTCCCCTTTTTTTATGAAATGTTTCTAATGAATCAATCCCAATCTCTGCCTGTTTCCCATTTGGATTGCTTCCCATCAGAATCTTTTTTCTCTTTTCTGAACCTCTTAGTTAGTGGCATTTTGTAACCAAGATCATTATTTGATACTCATGCATATATACACACACACACATGCATTCAGAGTGAAATTATGTAAATATACACATAGATATAGTTAATCTTCGACAAGCTTAAACTCTATATATAATTGCATCAATTTGATTATCGTTATGTATATAATTAAGTATCGCTATTCTTACAGATTACTTTGGATCCACAGACGTTCATATTAAGTCTCGATGTGAGGCGTTATAAATGATATCAGAATATGTATTAATCAANAGTTATGTGAGATTATGTTTATTGATATCATTTTAGACCAAAAAGAAATTTTTTTTTTCCAAAGATAATATAGTGCATGACACGATTAAAACCGCAAGTTATGAGTTTTTTTAATAATGATTTTGGTATTTAAGTTAGTGAAAAAATATGAAATGATGAATAAAAAAAATAAAAAGAAAAAAGGAAAAAATGAGAAACTACTTATCTTACTTAGAGGTCGAGACTGGTATTTATAGGGAGAGTTGAAAGAAAACACGTTGGTACCTTAAGTTAAATATAAATTGTTTACGTACACATGTTCAACCAATAAGTGTCTAAATTGGAGTAAATAGCACTTGAAAGAGATTGATCGATGCTGGCGACTTAACTTATTTGGTTCGACATTGCAAAATAGCAATTTAAGAAAGCAATTTAAGAACTGGTAAATGAACCAAACTTCTCTCGTGAAGTAAATAAGTGTTTTCAAGACTAAATGTGTGATAGAACATCAAATTTTTCATTCTAATTGCAAAAATTATATATTATAAATGTAGAAACGTACGCATAGATATATTATTTACTATCTCATTTCATACAGTACAGGTAAAAAAATGAATTACATAATAAATATGGATATAAAATTATAAATACAAAATAGGTATAATACATGTAAGAACTTGTAAACCATATATATATATATATGTATGTTCTACATAGTTATGTTTATGGAAAACATTCCTCAAACCCTAGAATTTTCCCATCAAATTGATATTGATTTAGATATTAATTATAAAACATACATTTCATTTCATTTCATTTGCAGTTGGGTATGATAAGTTGTAAGAATTGAAAATGATGCTTAAACTATATAGGGATATACATATATATATATATATGTATGATATGATAGATTTCATGAGTGCAACTGTTTCAGGTTGAAGTCTACAAAGCTATGAATTAAACCAGAGTCACCCTCACCAATTAGCTATACATTTTGAAATTTAAATTTAATAAGAAAAACTTGGAGAATAATTCTTTTATTATTATTTTTATCACAACCATTTGCTTCTCTTTCACTTTAAATTCCTACTTAAATAACTCATCTCTTGATTATAAAGGAATTTAATATATATGGAGTTTATATATACATATATATATATATAATGTATATATCTGATATTATATAAGAATATTTCCCTACTTATGTTCGTCCTATTAGATTTATAAAGTCTTACTTGTGTTAAAAAAAAAAAAACTATATTTATTAATACTGCTTAAGCTTCAAAGTATACACACACACACATATATATATATATATGCATTCAAAAATAAATAATTGGAATGAATTATTAAATTTGGGTTTATGTATATAAATGGGAAAAGGGTACTGAAATTTAAGATGTAAATGATAAATATATATATATATATATATATATATGTAAAGGGCCAGGAAGAGACATTGGTGGGAAACAGAAAATGTATTATGTTGGTTTTATGTCTGGTGATTTGAATAGCATATTTGCCTTTAATTACCATTCTTATGTTCTCACTTTACTCCAACATTTTTTAGTGGATTTCCAACTTTCCTACTTTTAGATAAGACTTGTACTCCTCCTTCTTTTTTCCCTTTCCTTTCCTCATCTATTCATATTTTTAATTCTCAATATAATCTCCACATGCATATGTATATATACATATATACACACACACACACACACACACACATATACATAACTTCCCATCAAAGTATATGTATATATATATAAAGATAAAGCTTTACTCAATGTTGACCAATTTGTTCTTCTCCTAATCCAAACCCAGTTAGTAAACCCATCAACAGCCCATAACTCAAAGCAAATGGACAGGCCCACCTCTCCCATAATAATTAACCCAATAATTAATAATATATTTCAACTACTTTTTATTTAATTGATGTATATAAATTTATATAATAAAGTATAGTATATAGATTTTTGAATTGTATAGATGAACTTTGGGTTATGTGGTATGATGCAAAAATAAATATACCCTTTATTAAATAAAAATATTTAATAAAATAAATGATGAATTGTACAATAAAACTAATAATAATTAAGATGATTTTATTAATTATTTTAACTTTTCAAAAAATTGAACAAGATTTTACATTTAAAATAAATAGAAGACGTCGTAGTAAAGTTTTGTAAATTAATTTGGCAATTTATGTTTTTATTATGGGTTAAATAAATTAAAAAAATTTAAAAATACATGTATTATATATATATATGTATATATTTGATTACTTAAAAGAATTATATTTTTATGTAAAACAATAAAATTATTACTACAAAAAGTATAGAAATTAAACTATAATAAAATAATTTTCAAAAGTAAAATATCAAAATAAATAAATATTTTCGCTTGGGCTATTTTTCCTTTATGAAAAAAAAGCCCAACAGCGGAAAACGCAGCCCATAAAAGAGAACGAAAAGTTAATCGTAATAAAGTTTAGATTTCAGGGTTAAAATTGGAAATTCGGGCAAACCTTTCTGCGATTAGGGCTGCCGTATGCTATGTCATCTCATATACATATCTATATATATATACTAGAAGCTCCGATCAGTTACAGCCTACAAGGGTTTGTGGCGGCTCTCTTGAGAGGAAGAAGAAGAAGAAGAAGAAGACTTCAACAATGGTACACCGTGCTCTCTCTTTAATTTCCATTTCCACGTCGTAATTTGTATAGCGATACCATCAGAGAATTCCTAATCTGTGTAATCCATGGAGATCTAAGTTGACTTTTCTTATTCTATGTGTATGTAGTTTGTGTTTTTTGTTGTTCATGCTCGTAATCGGTTGTCTTTTCCTGTTAGTAAGTTCGAGTGAAGTTTGTTATTTTTTCGGCGTTTAGTTGTTTTGTCTCCTTTCTTGCTTTGTTTATAGTATCTGCGAGTAAACAATGAGATTCTGGAGAATAGGTGTAGGGGATTATATGCTGGCATGTTTTTTATGATTTTATTTGAGGCGTAGATTGGTTTCTTTTAACCTTAAATTCAGATGTTATTGGAGTTTTTAAAGTGTTAAGTTTGGGATTGAGGGAGCTCCATGAATGTAAGTAATTAAGAATATAATCAGGTTATAGCTGTTAGGTGAAGTAGGATTTAGGAGTCTCCATCGTAAGGTGGGTGGGGATTTATCAAAACAACCGCATATTAAAAGTTGCTGCAAGGTTTTGAAAATTCGGGGTCTTTGGGGAAGGGAGAAGAGGGGAGCGGGGAGGGATATCTCGGACGCCCGCCATCTCATCTATGAAGAGATACACTGTTTAGTTTGCCCATGTCAATGCAAATATGGAATAATGCTGTGATGTAACATCTTTAGTGAGATTTGGAATGAGTGGAAGTGTTGATTTTTGTTCACTTAAAAGTTTTAAAAACAGGCCATGTATAATCCTTTGTAGTTCTGATCTCTGATCTTGCCAAATTATTTAACTTGTCTAAGAATCAAATGTTAAGCAAGAATGACAAAGATTGAAATATCTCAAAGTAGACCGAGCTCCCAATATCAACAGACTCAACTCTGTGCTGTGTTTTGAGTTCTTATGTGCCCATCTGAATCCTTTAATTTTTTTGAGAGTGTAAGATTCTGTATTGAATTTGTCACCTTGGATTCGCATTTTGGCTGTTCATCTGTTTGTGTTTCACAATGATGGCTTATATAAACACATTTATTTTTAAAGCCTTTTCATTCCTATTCATCCATCTTTATCTTCGACTACATTTTCTTAGCAGCTATTTGTTAAGGTTTTTGTTGGTATTTCTTGATATACAGCCTAAGCAAATCCATGAGATAAAGGATTTCCTTCTCACTGCCAGAAGGAAAGATGCACGTTCTGTGAAAATCAAGAGGAGCAAAGATGTTGTCAAGTTCAAGGTTCGCTGCTCCAAGTACCTCTACACATTGTGTGTTTTTGACTCAGAGAAGGCCGACAAGTTGAAGCAATCTCTTCCTCCAGGTTTATTGATCTGTTCTTGACACACTACTTATTTTTTCTGCATCGGGTTATTCTTTCAGTCCGAATGGGGTCTGCAGTTGTTGTTAGAACATGTAAACACTGTACCAGTGATTTTGCCAGAACAATCCCAGTACATTTCCATGTAGTAATCACCTTTATCTCTTGGTCTCGCACCAGGGTCTCAGGCCTCCCACTTAGTTAGAACCTTTTTTCTTCCGCCCAGCTTGAACAACAACACAGGAATTAGGGAAATGTTATTACATATTTTACGATCCTGTAGCAAGTTACGAATGTTCTAGGCTTTCTAGATTTTGTTCCCATTATCTTGGTCGTGGTAACTGAACCATTGAGACTTACTGTTGTTGCAGGTTTGAGCGTGCAAGACCTGTGAATCTACCCGTGGAAGCTTGCTCAGTCGGTTACAAAGAAACGAGAACTAAATTGTTATTTTTGTTCCGTTCTGTTCTGTTTTTGTATTGAGAAACTACACCGAGGATTAAATGGCTTGGTATTTTATAATTGTTAGGATGGTGATATGGATCTTTTTGTTAGTTGATATCTGAATTTTGAATCTTCCAGTTTTTTAGCTGAAGAATTTGTTTTGTTTTATATGATTTGCATCTTCTTTTTCTGGATTCTGAGATAACAGATAGATTGTTTTAGGTTTAGAGGATAATGTAAAGTTTTGTTTGGAAGCATTTCTCCTCCAGTAGATTTTAAGGTCTGTGAACAATGGATTTTGATGTCCAGGCCAGGAAAGGGGAAGAAGAAGCTTTGGATATTTTACCACCTGGATGTCTGTGTTGATAAAATTTATTATTAAATTAAATAAAAAAATAAAATTTATAATTAGATTAAAAATAGATAGATAATATTATTTTTTTAATGTGTATTTCTTATAGGATAATAATTATTAATTTAATTTCTTTAAAATTTATCACTTTCTATTATTAATATTTTTTTTGTTTTAATTTTGTTATTGATTTTTTCTATTTATTTCAAAATATTTAATTTTTATATTTATAATAAAAAAGATTAAAATGGTTATATTTTATTTAGACATTTAAAAAAATGATTTTGATAATTAATTAAATTAATATATTAATAAATTAATAATAACTTTTTCTGTTATGAAAATTTAAAAAATTTGGTATTTAAAATAAATATAAAATATTAAGAGTAAATTATTATGAAAAAATATTATAGATTAAATTATAAGAGGCTTAAGAAATTTATTGAAGAATTTATTCTAATAGTAGTCGTATAGTCTAAAAGATATATTATAGACCACGCGGCATTCCCACATTGGTCTTCTGCCACGTCACCTGTTGAGGTGGCGAGTGTTTCAGAAATTACTGAATGGCCCAGGTTTTGTATTTTATTTGCATTTTGGCCCCTAAATCAATTTATAAATTTACAAAAAGCCCCAAATAAAATTAATTTTGTTCATTTTAGTCCCTAAGTTTATTTTTTTGCATATTTAGGGGTAAATTTTAATTTTATGAAATTTTTTTTTTGGATTTTAATTTATTCATAACTAAATTTAAGACTAATAATTACTTAATTTTTTTCCATGCTGTGTTACAGCAGTAATGTAGTCTAAAAAGTAGACAAAAAATTCAAGTTAATACCATTTTTGCATATACAGTTTTCCACATATAGTATTATTATTATTATTATTATTATCATCGTTCCAGCAGGATCGGCCCAATTCCAAACCCAGCATAGGGTTCAGCCCAAATCAGAGGAAGCATGAATCGTACGGCCCAAGCTCTCCCCTTTCCCCTAAACGGCATCGTTTGGGGGTGACCCGGGAGCCGAACTTAGAAGACGGGAAGGAGCGCTGAAGAGAAGAGGAAGAGGGAGGAAATCGGAAGAGAGAAAAGAGATTGGGGCTTCGAGAGAGAGAGAGAAAAAATTGAGGGGACCCGAGAGCTGAGCTCAGGGAGTGGCAGAAATTCTGCGACTCTCAAATCTGGATTCGAGATAAGATAAGGTGGGGAGAGGAGAGGGGTTCGGGAAGAGACTTTTGGGAGAAGAGGAAGCTCTTTTCTCAGTGTTTCCTGGGATTGTACAAGGGAACAAAATAGAGCAGGTTGAACAAGGAGAAGAAAAGAAATACGTTCACTGAGAAACAGAGGAGAAGTGGTTCGAGGAATTGAGATAGTACTCCTGGAAACAAAATAAGAAGAAAAGCAGAAAGTTCGAAATCGAGAAAGGGAAGGGAGGCGAAAAGGACGCAACTGGAGGAGAAGCCTTTGAGTTGCCAGTGGAGTTCCGGTTCGGGTCACTTCGGTAAAGTTAAAAAGCCTGAATTGTTACTTTTGTTGTTAAATTAATTGTCTTATTGCCATGAAGATGAAACGCAGAGGTCTCTTGATATTTCTCTTACCGTGTTGATCTAATGAGGCGTGCTCAAATGGATTGAATATTTTCTGTTGATGTGTCTGAATGCATGAACAAATGGATTGGGTACTTTGTGCTGATGTGACCTCTTTGGAGAGGTGAACAAGTTTGAAATGAATTTGAGAATTCGTTGAGGTTGAATTGGTGGAGATTCATATATATATGCATGGTGATATGAGATATTTCTTTGGGAAAATCTTTATTTGGATGATAAAGGGCGTGTTAAACCTCCTAGTTCGTGAGTGTTTGTTTTATGGACATTATTGTCAAACTTGACATAGAGGTTCCGGATTCTTTTATTTTACTTGGATACATCGCTTCCAAATTTGTTTTGAAGTCTTAATGTTGTTTTAGCTTCTCTGTCTTATACTTTAAATTTGTCGCGCTCCAAAAGACTTCCCAAAACAACTAAAGGTGTTAAAATGGTTTTGATTCCTCATTTTACTTTCTAACACGGCAATAGTTCCTTTCGATGAACTTTTGTGAAACCTGTTTTTAAATCCCCATCCAATTTGTTTTCAAGCCTAACTGCAGTTTGTTTTAAAATGCCCTAGTCTTGTTTTGAACTCTCGTTTTAGTGTTTCAAGAATGGCAAACCTGTCCGTGTATCCTTGTGATATAAATTGGAAACTACTGTTTAAGTGAGGATCTGCCTTGTCTTCTGCCATGACTGACACCACATGCATCCTCAGAGAAATGACATTTCACGGGCTGTTTTGCTGAAAGATACAGATGTATCGTCATTCTTGTGGCTTTGATTCTCATAGAAAGTGATCTGTTTAGGGGCTGTTTGGGGCATTTTTCTTTTAGTACGTTGACAAAACAGTCACTTGATCTTAGTGAAATGGCATTATTCTTAGTGTCATTCTAGTTGATGCCTTTTGAAGGTTCAAAAAGAGGTGAAAATGATTATTTGGATTGCTGGGCAGATTTGTTTTGCTTTAATGAAGCTGATCATGCAATCTAGAACTATGCATATGTTCTTAATTACTTGATGATCAAATGGTTGAAACTTGGAAGCTTTACAATACCGTATGTTCTTCACATCTAAGCATAGATTACTCATTGGAAATCAAATAATATGGTTGAATGCTTGTGTATGACACTTTTCAAAAGCTTTTGACATGCTTTACTGATTGTTGCTTGTTTTAGGATTCAAAAGTCTGGAAGTGACCGTTGTTTTGATATTTGAAGGGCTACCTGGTAATGCTTTATCATCTGAATTCCTTGCTTTGAGATATTAATGTTTTTTACTGTATAGCCTAGGATGGTTAATTTTTGGAGCATTTAGGAGCTCATGATTTCAGCACTAATTTGTTCAGTTTAGATGTCTGAAACTAGAGGGTCTGCTTGCTGTCCAGATTTTCAGTTGTCTTGGTTGCTTTGGTCTTAGCAAATCATTTATTGTTAGGTATTTTTTGTATTATTCCATTTGGTTTCATTTTTTAGATTTAGTTTCTCTTTATTAGACCAATGCATGTTTTGGGTGTCTAATCCCATCCTAAATGGATTAGCGACGACTCCTTTTTGTGTTCCTTGCAAATTCTCATTTTTGTGGAGCTTTGCTCCTGCGTCATGATTGTGACACTATCCATTTGAAATTTCTCTCCTTTTTAATATTTAGGGTCTCATATACCAATGACAATGAATTCTATTTGGTGGTTGATAATGGAAAATGAAAATCAATACTGTTGTTGCCTTTCTAATTGATCGATAGAGCTTAGGGAAAGAATAATTTGGTTGGGTTGACTCTCATAAAATATATATATGACTAGTAATGGGAAATGAAACAATACTGATTGCTCAGTTAGATTTTGTTGGCTACTGGTAGAGTTGAATTCTAGTAAAATATGTATATGCATGAAAATTTGTATTTTTATGGCAAGTAATTTGGTTTGATAAACTTAATAGGGAAAATTGCCAAACTTGTCGCCGGAGTTTGTCACTTGTCACAATTTGGTCTTTATTTTTTTCATTACATTTGGTCTTTAATTTTTTTCATACAATTTGGCCCTTAATGTTTTCTACTTATTTAA